>DWME01000342.1:0-36001 GCA_018244795.1 Parelbella ahira ahira | reverse complement strand
CTAAAGATCGGTGAAATAATAGCTTTAAATGTTGTTTCTCCTTTCAGGTGAGCTAGATAATTGTTAGGATAATGAAACAATGTAAACATTGATGAATATTTTAAATAATAAAACGTTTCTCTTTTCAGAGCAACACAGTTGAGTTTTTATTTCAAAAATAATCCAGAATAAAATCATTGGTGTTAGTAAACACATTATACGTATTAAATTGTCCACGACGATGGTATAGTAACGACTCACCGATAACGTGGTCCTGGGCGGTTTCGCGGTCGAGCGGCGCGGCCAGTAGCAGGCGGCCGGCCGCGTCCACAGCGAACAAGTCGCGCGGCGCGTGCGCGGCGGCCAGGCGATAGCGCTGTGGCGGCGCGGAGTCAGCGGCATCGAGTGGCGGCGCCAGCTCAGTGATGAGCGTGCCAGGCGGCGCGTCCTCGGGCAGGAAGAGCGCAGGCGGCGGCGACTGCAGGCGCGGCGCGCGACCTGCCGGCGCCAGCACGCTGACGGCGACGGGCGCCTCGGCCGCCAGTCCGCCGCCATCGCGCGCGCGCACCCACACCTGCACCGTGCGCCCGCCTGCGTGCAACACTCGCCTTGTAGCGTTTCGGTGTTATCTTGTATGAAACTATGAACATTCTTAAATTAATAGGTCTCCGAGGGTACACTACCGCGTGTTGTTGAGGTTTTTCTCAAGTACAGGAACATTCTAGGCGACGATATCGTGCTTTACGTCACTATTCAAGTACTTATTACATGAGAACTAATATCAAATGCACTTGCACAATGTGAGTACAAAGTATGTAGTTGTACCGTAGAGATCGAAGACGTCTTTAATACGTTAAGGTAATCGTAACTTTAACTTTCACTGTGTACTTCGATGCTAACAATATGGATGCGAAAACAATTTTGTTCGTCTTGCCATTATAAAAAAGCCCCAATAAGGCAAATTTTTTTGTCACGTCCTTCTGTCAAGTTTTTCGAATTTTAGTGTTTCTAACAGGTTGCTTGTTAGTTGACAGTGCAGACTGTCCAGTAGCAGTTAGACATCTGTGTGTTTTTCTAAGTTTAATATAATCTTAGTCTAATTTGCTTTACATGTGGACTATCAACCCACACACCAACACAACTGCTTCACTGTACTATACTTCTGAATTGGTGCTATTTTAATTGTTGTTTTCCTTAGTTGTTTTTATTTAATAACTGCAAATTCTCATAAAACACGGTTCCAAACAAATTTAAACGAGCGTAATCCGAATCCCCTCACAGAAGACGATGCTGTATTTTACGATGACAACCGCTCGACTGGAATCATTAATAGAAGGTATCAGTAAAAATGACTGACCGAAGGCGGAGGCATTGCGGGCGAACGAGAGCGCGCCGGTGAGCGCATCCACGGCGAAGAGCCCGCTAGCGTCCGTGCGCAGCTCGCCTTCGTACACCGAGTAGGTCAGACGCGCGTGCTCGCCCGCGTCCGCGTCGGTCGCCGCCAGCGTGAGGAAGGGCGCGTGCGGCGCACGGTCGGCGCGTACGGCGGCGCGGTACTCGCGCAACGGGAACACGGGCGCGTTGTCGTTCTCGTCCGCCACGCGAACGCGCACCGTCGTGTGTCGCAGCAGCCCGCCGCCGTCGCTGGCCGTCACCGGCACCTCCCATTCGGCGCGCGCCTCGCGGTCCAGCGCCGCAGTGGTGGTGACCCAGCCAGAGTGCGGCTCCACGGCGAACGGCACCTCGCCCTCCTCTCCCTCCCCGACCAGCGCGAATCGCACCTCGCCGTTCGAGCCGGCGTCCGGGTCGTCTGCCATCACTGAAATTAAACATTTAAATTTTGAAAGTTTTACATTAGTTCAATTTATTTTTTGTTTCTACGTGAACGTTTTTACATGAAAATCCGTCATTTAACCGCATTGACTAAAAGGGATAAAAGCCAGTAGTAAGAAAATTATAAGTAATAATATGAGATGGAGAAGTAATAAACACTGACACTGCACGACGCTGGAGTGCGGCGGGGTGTTCTCGGCGAGGTGCACGACGTAGGGTTGAGAGTGGAACTCGGGCGCGTGCTCGTTCACGTCCAGCACGTGCAGCCGCGTTAGCGCCATGGTGGCCGCGTCCGGGCTCTCGACGATCACGCCTGCAACCGACACGCCACGTCACCGCCGTCCGCTCGAATCATCGGAACTCATTTAATGGAATGGAGGGCCCGCGATCATACATTTGAATCGTAACGGTCGGAACGATAAGTAAAACACAAAAAAACATAACTACATAATGTAAATGCAGGATTCTTCATTTAAATTTGCCGCGCTTGATATTTGACGTTTGTGTGATGTGTGATCTTGACATGTCATATTGACAGAGAAGTGAAATTATGTTTTCGTGCTAGATGACATGAAGAAATAAGATTAAGATTATTGCTAATAGTCTAAAGATCGGTGAAATAATAGCTTTAAATGTTGTTTCTCCTTTCAGGTGAGCTAGATAATTGTTAGGATAATGAAATAATGTAAATATTGATGAATCTTTTTAATAATAAAACATTTCTCCTTTCAGCGCAACACAATTTAGTTTTTATTTCAAAAATAATCCAGAATAAAATCAGTCGTGTTAGTAAACACATTATATATATTTAAATATGAGAATGACATGAAACAAAAATAAATAAAATGTTTGATGTGTAGCATATTTAGAGAGTAATATCTAAGGACTCTGTTCGTAAAAAGCAACGGAAGTATGAAATAGTCAGCGCAGATAGCGTAATGTGTACCTAATAACTGAACTGTTATGATACTGTAAGTAATCAAAAAAATCAGCTGGCAGCATGCTGAGGGAAAACGCGTCATCTGGTACATTTGTGTAGGCGACAGATACTCCCGGTCAGTGAGTTCTGTATAAACCCTTTAGAGTGTCAGCTGACAATCATTCCACCGAAATATAGCTAGCTGACATTTTTATTTGACATTGCCTACCCCTTCGGGGATTACAGGCGTGATATTAATAACAAATAAACTATCAATGACAAATTTTCATTTGACCAGCTGACGTATAATCCACCAGTCTATAACCAGGTGCCTTTTTATTCCTCGAGATATTGGGCTAGCTAGCCTTATTTGATACATTTTCAGTCTGGAGAAAATTACTAAAATGTTTTTCTTCACTACGAGCTTGGCCTACTACTGCCGTCCAAGCCGCCCACGGAGCCGCAGCTGACGTTCACGACGCCTCATGGTACAACTCACTCAAACATTCGATGAGTTATTGGACTGTGGCCTGAATGATGACAACGGCGGTGGCGGAGGTCGCGAGGACCGCGGTGATTATTGGCATGGTAGGGACGGTGACGGTGATGATGTATAATGGTGGTGTAGCTATAAACCGAAATGCTGGAAGCCACCTCTTAGTAATTTCTTCTCAATTATACGCGATTGAAACCGCACATCACAAGTTGTGGTACGAGAGCTAGCAACGTTGGAAAACCAAGAATTTTAAGAAAGCTGAATCTTTTATATATGATTCTCTATGCTCCCTCAAACAGCGTGCCGGCTGCCTGGCTGCTGGTAGAAGTCGCGTTCATTACTGCGCAGCTCACGTGTGCAAGTAAAAATATTGAATTTTAAATTATTTTACGAACATATTTTTTTTATTACTTTTCAAACATTATTAGAAATATGAATTGCTGATTGCCAAACATTTTTGTTGTTGATGATTAGGCGACGGGTGCTATTTTTTATAAAACTTCGGTTATTTAGTCAATTGGCAGATTGATTTATTGTTGTAAAAATAATATGTATTTAGAAGAGTTGAGCTAGAAGATTGTTGTCGCAGGTTGTGTAAGAAGGATAGCGAGCCCCGTCTCCGCGCTCGTGTTATTGTCACAGTACTAGAGCTTCTTTAATATGTCACGATCTGCATGTTTGTGGACTGAAGCGATTACGAGATGTAACCGTGGATTTACAACCGAATCGAGTAATAATTTATGGCAAACAAATCGCTAACTTCGTCGAAATATTAAAGAAAATTTCTAATCCCTTCGATGCAAGCTTAAATAAAGATAATTTGTACAATACTGCTACTATGAAACCTGTACCTGACGATATAGCTGATTTCTTACTAAACATCGAAGAAAATAGCGATAATTTAAGGAAACACTTTACAAATCAATGTGTGACAGAGCAAAAAAAATCATGTACTTAACTTTGGTGGTGCTCCAAAAAAGCTTATAATGTTAATTCTGCCCATAGCCAAGGCGAGTAATGTGATTTTGCACATCATATGCCAGTATTATAAGACGAGCTCGTTTTTTGTTATTTTACATTTTGTATTACCTTTCCGATCCTCGATTCGGAAGGCCCAGAACTGGAAGGAGTGCACCGATTAGGGGAGGCCTATGTCCAGCAGTGGACACCTAGAGGCTGACGATTATTAACTTTAGATAATAACATACAATCTGTATACGCACGTAGTAAGGTGAACAGTGTTCTCCGAGTACGCAGCGATGGAGTGTGTGTTACCTGGTGTACTGCAGCTCGGCACACTTCTCCTCGTCGCGCAGCTCGCCGGCGAGGGACAGCGACAGGTACTGTGTGGCCTGCAGCTGCTGGTGGCACGGGTACACGCCTAGCGGAGACGCCTCAGACTCTCGCTGCATGGTATCCAAGCAAAGCCCCGACATGGGATTTTTAAATCTGGGAATAAAAATGCATCGAACACAATAAACGATACGAGTAGTTTTTTCATGACAAGGTTTGCCGTAAAATCAATCTAAATCTATAGTAAGTAAGGTGATACGTAGATACTACAACGGTAGCATATTTATTTACGCTTTATTGTGACACATAAAATCTAGGTAGCTCGTCAAAAAGGCGGACTCGAATGCCTCGTGGCCATCTCTACCCGCGAGCGGCAGTAGTTGCAAGGGCAGCAGGTACCTGCCGTACGCGCGCACGTCGCGCACGGGCACGAACTTCTCGCGGTACACAGTGTCCAGGTACCAGCGGAAGGGGCGGCAGCGCAGCTTGGCGCGCAGCACGCGCCGGTGCGTCACGTCGCCCACGCGCGGGCTCGCCTGCAACACGCACCTACACGCTACACCTGTACTGTGGAGTGTGGACGTGAACAGTGGACACTATTCATCAAATACATAGATAATGGCCATCGGTTTTTAAATTCTCGTTATGAAAATCAAAAATTTTCAATAATTAGCTCAATCATTTTTCAAAAAACAGGACTGCCTCAGTGGTTGCAAGGTGCGACTGTTGCTCAAGAGGTCCTGGGTCCGAATTCCTGTACGGGTACTATTGGATTTTCGAGCTTAGATTTTCCAGTTGTATGGCAATAGGCTCACCACCTATTCCACGATGGGATTTAAACGCAACTGGTAAAACGTGGGAGGGTACTTCACTCCTTTGTCTACCTCCTTCTGAATTACAAATGTGACGTTAAGTTGGGAAGTTATAGCTTTCACACCTAATTTCGAAAATTGAGTTTTCTCCACTATATCTCTAAGATTTGATGTCCTTGGAAACGACGCCTATGTCCTAGAAGCTCTGCTACGATGTGTGTGTGTGCGTGTATATATATATTTGAACCGTTAGTAACGTTACGAGCTGACCAATGGAAACGCGGCTGACGTTGTTGCGTGGACTCCTGTTGCCCTTATATGTATATCGGGTAGATTTGATTCAGTCCGGCTTTGTACATTTTGAAAAATGGTTATTTGAAAAAAATTCTAAACGTTTTGATTAACGGATAATCAACATTTAAACACAAAACATTGTGTTGAATGATGTGAAGAATTGTTCGAGAGATATCTTTGTCGAAAGATTTCGAAAAAATTGTTTTTTTTTATATCGTCTAAATTATCGATATGATTGATTTCATACGGAGGACCTTTTTTTCTTATCCTGATAACATTCTGTCGAAAATACAGCATTTGTTTTAATTTATTCTTCCGTTTGCGAAATATACCCTACTAGTTAAAAAATTCTAAGAAAGTCTCTTTTTCTAACCCATCAATTACCCATATGATACATGAAGCAAGAACATAATATATGATAGTTTCAAAATGGCTTGCAAGTCATTCATTTGTTTTTCTATACGCACCGCAAAAATAAAGACACGTACTTTGAACAGCTATGCCAAAACACTATTTTTCCTTACTAAATATTACCCAGCATACCTGTGGCTACGAACATCATTCGGTACAATAATCACACACGCGCAAATTTAGAACACAAAATATAAAGACTCAATAACGAAAAGAATCGTTTATAATTGCATTTTGTAGCGATTCGAGCGACGATCAGATGACGATGGAAGGAATTCAAATCGACTAGGGCTCACTCTGAGGTCTGGCCGGTGCAGGTAAAATAACTCGGCGTAGTCGTCCATCCACACCTCCGCCATGCGAGCAGTGTTGATTCCTGAAACAGCGGAAGCGACAGTGACAAATTTCGCAAGCCACGCTATAGATATAAAGGTGCGGTCGGCACGGCGAGGTGCATACCATGCGTGTCGGTGTGTGCGGGCAACCCGTACGGGTGAAAGCTGCGGAACACATGGCCCACGCGCGAACAGGGTATGGTCTCCAGCGTGCCGCCACCTGCAACACGCAGTACGCGCATGTCACTCGCACTACACGTCACAGCACGTTACGGCACGACGTCGCCGGTGCACTCACACTGCCAGATGCGGAAAGACATCTCAAGGTTCTCGCCGCCCCAGCCCGCCATCTGCTCGTCGTACGCGCCCAACTCCCAAAAGTAGGCGCGGTTTATGGCGAACAGTCCACCGGCCATCGTGGGCGACCTGCGCACCGTAAGCCCCTTTATACTCTTTTTATACATTAACATACTTCATCGATACACCTTGTGATGCTATCCTGCGGCTAATGTCATGTTTTTATACCATCATAGCCTTGAACAACTGGTAAAGGAGCCAACACCGACCAAACCAGTACCATTCTATATGTTGTGTTAACAGACAGACCTTCAAAATGTATAAAAGTTGACATAATATACAATCACTCTTTAGGCAATCATGCATTAATCCTAGCGGACTTTGACATAACGAAACCTAGAGTGAATAAACAAATAGATTATAAAGATCGCTACATAACATAGATTCCGATGCATTTAAGGAAACCTAAAATATATCCCCTGGTACATTTATACACTGGATAATGTAGACCAAATGATGAGTTGAATGAATGAGTTTAATGAATATTTAATTTATTTATTTAACTTTTACGCCCCGATTCAAAAGTCTGTTATTGAAAATTATCCCAAGCCTTGGATAACAAACATGATTAAATTCATGATTAGTCTGTGAGACGAAGCCCTAAAAAGGCGCTGAAGGACAATAAAAATGAATCCACAGACTCACAGAATCCACAGACATCGTACTATCAAAAATTTTGTAACAGCTAGCATAGACCGAGAAAAAAAGCTCACTTTAATACGTATATAAACAATAATTTAAAAAGGCCTGCATTACTTTGGAAAAACAAAAAATATTGTCCAGCTTGATACATGCCCATGATAACGTGATTCCTGACCACTTGAATGAGTCAGAAAAAATTAATGCACAATTTTTGACTCTGCCAACCAGCATGAGAATAAACAAAGGAACAGGAAATCTCAGTACAGATGAACTAGCGCACGAAGACACGCTTGACTTGATACCAACGACAGAAATAGAAATAAGAAAAATTATAAAGTCCATTAAGTCCATAAAGTCAAAAGCGTCAGGTATTGATTGCTTAAATATAGACATGATAAAATTGACCTTGGACCTGACTCTTCCTGTTATAACACATATAATAAGCAAGTCTATTGAGGCTAAAATATTTCCATCCAGTTGAAAGAAAGCGTTAGTTAGGCCGATAATTAAAAATTCTAGTGTTAAAGATTTAAAAGACCTTCGCTTCTCGATTTTGCCCGTACTGTCCAAATCTTGGAAAGAGTAGTACTTAACCAAGTTCTGCAATTTGTTGAAGGGAGGAATATAACAGATAATCTGACCGATGCCTCAGACAGGGGTCTTAGTTCTGTAATGGTATTACTAGATTACTCACGCGCTTTCGATTGTTTGGATCCGAAAATTCTCCTAAAAAGTTGATGTATTTATGGCTTTTCGAGTGACACCTATCGCTGGTTTATGTCGTTTCTTAAAGATAGGCAGCAAACGGTTGTAACTGAAGGAAAGGATAGTGATCAGAGATTCTCTACTCTACGATTACTGAAGAGAGGCTTTCCGCAGGGTTCGTTACTAAGTCCAATACTTTTCACAATATTCACCGCTGACCTACGATACCATATAAAGCACTGCGGGTATCACTTATATGCAGACGATACACAACTTTATTACTCTTTCGACAGTAACGATACTCATGACGCTATTAATAAAATCAACGATGACCTCAAGAATATTTCCACTTGGTCCGTAAATAATTCTCCTGTGAACCCAACGAAATCTCAAATAATGGTCCTTGGCACAAAATCGCAAATAAATGCTGTAGTTTCTAGTAAAATAGAGTTAAAAATTGACGATGTTGTCCTTGAACAGGTGTCGTCTGCGCGTAATCTTGGAGGGATGTTTGACGGAGAACAAAAATATTTAGAACATGTCAATAACAAAGTCAGAACAGCCTTTTTTTAAATTCAACATATTGTATAAGATAAGAAGTCTTATTAAGGAAGAAGTGCGTGTGCTTCTATGTGAAAGTCTAGTACTCTCTCAATTTAATTATTGCAGTACAGTGTATGGTCCAAGAATAACGGCCAAAGCAGAAAGAGTAATACAGAAAGTACAAAACGCCTGTGCACGTTTTAGCTTTAATGTACCTAGAAGAGACCATTACCCCATACCTTAATAGCAAAGGCATATTAAGTATGAGAAGTAGAAGTGAACTTCACTATGCATGTTCAGTTCAAAGATTATCTCTTTGAAATGCTCCTTTGGGTCAAAGACTGGTTACAACGGAGACTACGATCAAAACAGCTACTTTTATTGAAAATTCCTTAACATAAAACCACTAGATATAGAAGATGCTTCAAGTTCGCCGCAGCAAGAATCTGGAATGATTTACCCCCGCCATTGAGAATAGAAATGAGTAACGGGTGCTTCAAATTGAAGTTCAAATTGGCTTTAATAAAGAGACAACTTGCTGCGGAGAGACTGAATCACGCCCACTGCAAATTTCTTGATTTATAGGACTTTTTTGTTCAGAAGTAAACATATGTGTACACACACACAAGCACTCACACACATATACATACACACACTCGCGGGCTCGTAATGTACATTTCTTGGAGGTTTTCGTGTTTCAGCCCACCTAACATCTTAGGGTGGAGGGTGTGTCTGAAAAACAGTACTGCATGGGGTTATGATCCCATGTCAGATTATACTGAGACACCTCCATTTGCCCATATATGCAAATGCACAAAATATCTACATGAGTTCTTTTTTTGGTACCTTTTTTTAATTATTTGTATTTTATGCTTTTGTTAAACTTGTTTTTTTTTCTTCTCTGTAATTTGTATTTTTTTTATTGTATGTTTTTGTGCAATTTGTTATTATGTGACAATAAATTAATATATTATTATTATTATATAAAGCAAAACTACTCATAACAACCTACCAAGTAGGAGCTATATCCGAGCCACGTCTCTTCTTCTCCCTTTCCGGCACGTCCACCCACGTGAAGTGGCCCATGAACGTGAACCCGCCCACCTGCAACATGAGCGCATGTCACATAACTTGTGCAATCGTCGACGACACGATAGCCCAGCGCCTTCAACGACCTTTAAGACACTTTAACCAAACCACTTACGGCTATTTTCCTCAGCAACGCAGTGTTCACACAATATATCAACAGTCCATTGCACTACACCAAGGCGACATGCTGCCCGCCCACGGCTGCAGAGAAACACCACCGAGCTCGTTCAACAGCAGCTCAATTAACGGAAACCTACACAAGTACCTGTGTACGTCAACCATTCTGTGCACAGATAAGCGTTAGAATGCTCAGGAAATGCGTTAAAATGTTAAAGCCGTTAAAGAATTATTAAGTTATTCCACTCCATTATCCACTTACCGAAGAATATTAATGGCTACTTACGTGTCTGTACTACTTTTGCTAATGTTTCTTAGGCTTGCGTTGCCAAACATTTTATTGCTTGAGACGTGTCAATTGCTCAGTAACGTATGCACTTTAGAGACGAACCGGCTGTTTCATTCGACAAATGATCAAAACGTATTCGACCAGAGCTGGAGGCACTCGTTGTTATGTTAGTAATCATGCAAACGTAGACTCAAAGCATGCGTCGTGAAGAGGGTCAGCACATGCCTCGCATACCTAATGCATGCGTTCAAGCTTGACCTGAAAGTGCTCGGCCGCATCGAGCTGGAAGGTGGACTGGTCCACCACGTCTATGAGAGGGGTGAGGACAGCGTCCCTCTTGTGCTTGACGCGCTGGAGCAGAGGGCGGAGCCAGTCGGCGGAAACCTCGCAATGCGCGTCGAGGAACACCACCACGTGGCCGCGCGCTGCCCGCGCGCCGCGCATGCGCGCCCGCATCAGCCCTTGTCTAGCAATGGCACGCACGCCGGGAGAACACGCGGGATTATTATAAAACGAAAACATACGCTGTTGTACATATATCGACTCGACACTACAACATAGTTACGCATTGCGCCACGGGCTCGAGTAGACTGTAGTGATTTGAAAAGTATCCTGTTAATACCCGAAAATTAATTAAAAAGATTGAACAATAAATACATTGAAACACAGCCATTAAAAAATAAAGGAACAAAAAACCATAGTGAATTCAAAACATTTCAAAATAATGACATTGTAAGGTAATAATAATGTCTTCGGACATCTTAACACCACACATAGGCACCCGATCCCAAACTAAGCATCAACGAAACTTTTGTTATGTTAACAAGATGACTGATAAACTACATATATACCTATAAAAATATACTTATGTAGATATTTTAATACCCAAGCACAGACAAAAAAAAACTTATTGTGCTTATCACACAAATATTTATTTGGGATGGAAATCGAACTCTCGACTTCCGGCGCAACAGTCAAGTTCACTAACCGCTGCAGAACAGGCAAGTCAAATGGCAGTTACAGTACAACGGTCAGGTAATACACGGTGTGAAGATGTCCGTAACGAACCGCAGCGCATCAAAATAGATTTCTTTTATCATATGATATACCCAACATGCTTTCTATAAACAACCCCTAGATATTAAGATGTAAATCGGCAGCTGCACAAATGTATTCACATTGCCGTGATCCCCGTGCCGAAGTGGGCGTGCGCGAGGTGAAGCGAAGGAAGGTGCGAGTGTGCACGCGACCGGAACGCGCGGGTGAAGTGCATTTACAAACAAAGTGGCAAAACACTGTCCGCCAGCACTACATTCGTGACTGTAACACACTTTGAACTACTCTCTGTATTACCTATATCTGTACTGTCACTAACATTTATAATAGTACACATCTTAGGATAACTCTTACACGATTATCTGTTCGTATAATAAACAAACAGTCGATAAACTACATAACTACATACATTTCTAAATACATGCTCATATAGATAATTTGGCAGGCCATCATAGAATCAATATTTGTGCTCATCAAATGTTCATCTTGGATGGGTATCGAATCCCCAACTCGACAGATACGTTCAGTAAGCACTAGTCCGATAACTTTTGAACTATCAACGTAACCATCTACCCTTATTTTAATGATACTATAATCTATACAATACATGTTGACTAGCACCATATAATTGTTCAGGAAACGTTTTTGGGAAGGCATTATAACATGCAACTAACTTATCTGATGGCAGAGTGTCACGCATACTCCTCGCGCTACACCTCCAACGCTACGTCTAGGAAGCTAACTTGCACTAATGTGTTCAAACAATAAAACCCCAACCCAGAATGAGCACCTGAAACGTAGCGGGGTCTTGGACGCTGTAGTAGAAATTGGACGCTTCGATTACGTCGATGATGGGAACGACGACTGCTTGGGGGGAGTCCTTGATCCTTTGCAATAACGGTCGGAGCCAATCCTGTTGACCCTCGCAGTGAGAGTCCAGAAACACCAGTACGTCACCCACTGCGAGTCGAGCGCCGGCGAGACGCGCTTGCGTCAGGCCGACACTGTTGGACCACGATCATAACAATAAATTTAACATTCATATGAATAGGTAAGAAACAGAATCAGAATATAATGAACGTTTACAACTATAAGAAAAGAACACAGTAGAGAGAGAACACGAAAGAGAAACACGAAGTTACGGAAACGGTCATACACAGAGATAGGAATGATCACACGGTCAGGCTGAGAAACATGAATGACAGAAGTGAAGCATTGTATAAGTGTCTAAACCGGCAGTCCGGCCCGCGAGGAAGGTAAACAATGCACAGAGAATAGGCACAGGATAACGCGTCCAATGAGTACACACCGGCTCACAACTACGGTCATATACTATTTAGCTTCGTAACTTAACTATAGTTAAGCAAGATTTTCTTAATAAATTTTATATTAAACTACTTACTAGACATTTTTAACAATCCTAACTACTCCATCAAAATACGAATCCCACAACGACCTTCTTAATCTACACTAACCCTTCCCCTGCTTTTTAACAACGTACTGTTACTGCTCTAACGCGACAAAAACTATACAAATGAAATGGAGTCCCACTGCAGTGGTGGCGTCACCTCAAAGTCCAAAGTGTTTCCTGGCTCATACAGCAGTGTATCTTGTTCCAACATATCTATGATGGGCGTCAATACTGCCGTACGTTTCTCCTTGATCCTCTGAAGAAGGGGCCTCAACCAGTCGACGATCACCTCACAGTGGGAATCGAGGAATACCATTACGTCAGCGGTGGCGGTGCGACTGCCGGCCTGTCGGGCTCGAGTCAGCCCTACCCTGAGATCGGTTGCGGCGTTCATGTTAACAGGGCGTTAGAAGAAATCCGTTCGATAGATAGCAGAGATCTATAGATTTGGAATGTTTAAGGAAGTGTTAGGTTTTGACGAGCGCACGGTCTCTGACGTGCTACTGCGACACACTTCCACGAGTCGTGCGGCCAAACCTCACGGTAGTGGAGATCTACCACACAGTTAACATCTAGTGCATATTATTATCTTTAAGATCGCCCTGTAACTCCTGTCTTTTGCTTCTAGAGCGCTGCAAAGCTTCACGTGATTCGGCCGCCCCTGAGTCGTGTCCATTGTATTAGCCCGTAGATCATACCCCGTATGAGTAGAATGCGACAGTGTATTCTCCGAATCCCCCCAAGTGACAATAACTTAAATTTAGTTTGACTTATTCACATACGTACCTAAATAATTGCGATTGTTTGTATTAAAAAAAATAAAACCGTTCCTTTGGTGAACAGGCTGTACAGTAGACACGCATAGGCGCTCGTGTCATATTCAAGATAACCTCGCGTTGAAGATCCACGTTATTCTATTCTATTGTCATTGTCATAAGCTTCCATTAAGATCAGACAAATAGCACAGTATGACTGGTGACCTCAAGAATTATCCATATACATAACTGTATGATTTATATAAATAGCACAATGTATTAAACAAGCTTGCAGCCGTAGCGTTGTCTCTGCCAACGAGCTACTTCAACTGGAAACAGAGTTCACATACGACAACCCAGAGCCGCATGCTGTCCGGCCAATGGAGGCCGGCGTACCGATTAGAGTACAGATTACATGGTGTACGAGTACTTATCTTATTGAACATTGAACACTGGTCTGTCATTCTGCTGTCAAAACAAACACTGCTGTGCAAGAACGTACCGATCCGGAAGCCGTACTATGCGCACGAGGTCGGGCGGCAGCCGCGTGCGAACGTAGTGACTGAGCTTGCCCTTCAGTTCCGGTAGCGTGGAGTTATCGTCAACCAGGATGATCTCTTTGAGATACACGAAGGGTGAGGAAGGATCTTGGCCCGGGTAACCTGCAAGATACACCGAGTTGTTATAGTTGAGAACAATAAGGCGAAAAAAACATTCCCTTGTCCTATACGTTAATAGAAATAAGTTCATATTCTTTGCATCGGGCGAGCGCACAAGTATCAACTCGGTAATGCTGGGCGGCTGCGCATCGGCTTTGTAGAAAAATTAAATGATTAAATAACTTCAAATTACGGAATGAACTATCTTCCGTAACATTCCCACAGCGCTGTGATATGGGATTTTTCAGAAAAAAAACTCTCGTTCAACAGTTGCAACTGCTCTGATGTTGCGTATGTCCATACGCCACGTTGCACCTTTTTATCAGGTGATCTGTATACCTCTTACTCAAATTGAATTTATAACAGAAATCTCACCCAACACCATGGTCCTCCCGGTTTCTCGATCTAGATAATTGGCCCTGGAATACCAGGGCCGGTTCCGCCTGGCACTATTTACCACACTCCAGATAGTCCGCACTACCACCGAATAGGGCTCATTATGAAATATTAAGATTACAGAGACGGATGGCAGCTCTGCATCATATAGAACACGTTGACACGCCGGGTTGCGATAATCTACGAGAAGATTACGAATTTTAAAGTCATTGCTGATCTCATGACCTTGGAAAATGTGAAATATTCTTGCAAATATAAATGTTAAAATTAACATAGTATTTATAGCTCGTCATTACAGCTATTATAGAATAATAGCTATTATAGAATAATAGCTATTATAGAATAATAGCTGTAATAACGAAAAAACAAAACAAAATATAGAAATTGACATTGTCCAGATCTATGTAGTTAGGAAAATGTTCGATTAATATGTATACCCGATATATGTATGTATAAACAAAATTATATTGTCAGAATTCCCCACTTCATAAAACGAACAAGATATACACAGTGTAAAAGTGTATCTCTGCAATATTGTAACAACTGATGTTGCATCTAATAACATGTGTACAAGTGCATAATGCCAGAGATACATCTTAGGTTTTGAACTTCAAACATTAGATGGGAGAGGCTGACATTAGACCCTCCCAGGGCACAACAAGTGTAAGGCTATTGCTGTCAGTGGCAGGGAATCAATACTTACTGAGATAATTATATTTACATATGTACGTTGGTATTTATAATCTTGATATTTATATGAGAAAGTCAATTGACCGGCCCAGTTATCAAAACACAATAGGGGCAAAATAAGGGTTGGAAGATTGTATTAAAATTCATCAATTTGGAAGTTACACCTCTAAAATTTTAATTTTTTTCTACTAGATAAAAAAAAACATAATGTGTTTATTCATATTTAGAAATTGTAACAGAGTGTAGGGGGAAATTTTAAAATTTCTAGAGGGGTACAGTATAACAGTTTATATGAAACTTCCTTGGCTTGTAAAATAGACATGTGAAATTTGCGATTTACGTTCTTTTTTAACGCAACAATATGATGTGTTGTAGTATTCACATGGTCAATTTTATTAAACGGTTTTATTTAGCTCACTCCGTTTGTTTGGGTCAAATTTAGTAATTGAAATTTAACCCTCTTCCCGTTAACCGATTGATCTGAAATTTGGTATACGCCTTTGATTCTGGTGACAATACAATTATCCATATTCAATATTATTGTGAATCCAAGATGGCCGCCGCTACAAGATGGTGGACAACTTAGTTTTTTTCAATCCCATCAATATGGGTATCAAATGAAAGGGATTGTCAAGTAGAATTCAGTGCACTATACAAAATCAAAATCAAAGATGACCACTGCTACAAAATGGCGGATAATGTAGTTTTCAATCCCATCAATATGGGTATCAAAATGAGGCACTTAACGAATTGAATAGAATGAGAAATAAAAACTAAGAACTTAAAAATAAAAAAAAGTAAAACGGTTTTATATTGCAGATAAATGTATTGAAAGCTAAAAAATAATTTCATGGATACAGTCATGGGTACCAATATGTATACAACCAAAATAAAATCGTGGGGCACGTCCACTTTAAATGAATTTTGGATGACCTTGGGATTAACTAATTATATAACTTTGTTACGTTGGCAAAATATATGAACAAATGTAGCAAGACATTATTGCGCAGATAATGACCGTAATGATATACATATATTATGGCATAGCTACCGTCAGTAGTAGTGTGCTATAATATGTTTTCAAGCACAGCATATTAACGTACATTATAGCTCCGTCTGTGATGACCTTAATAGACGGTGATGTAACCTGTCTGAGAGAACAACAGACTTAGTCTATTTGTTTTACAAGACTATTTTACTAGTTAGTTCCTAGAAAAAGGAAGAGAAACTCACATTAATAATGAGATATCTTCGATTAGTGTTAACAATTACTTAGTTATAATAGATTTTTTGCTTTTATCAACCGCTGTCCTTACGACTTGGATAACAAAGATATATATTATTTAAATTGATATGCGTTAAAATCCAAATTACACATTATTATTTAGATAAGAAGTACTCAAATTTATTCCACTGATAAAACATCAGCGATTGGAGATAAGAGACATTATGTCAGTTTGTGTTACAAATACGTCTATCTTTTTCATTTATTTCAGTTCGTACATTTAAACATTAAATCCTTAAAACTTAAAATAAGTAGCAAATGCATAAAATATGTTGATTTGACAATATTTTAATTTGTGCAACGTACATACATGTACATATATATGTGATTGGCAATGGTTGGGTGCGTAGAGCAGAGGATCGAGCTCAGTGGCGTACCAGACCTGTGTCCAGCAGTGGACGATGACAAGCTGATAGTGAGTGTGTGTGTGTGTATATATATTGAAATACCAACCAGATCAGACTGATACCGCTAATCATTCTAATTCCAATCTTATCAAGTCCATTGTGCGGATCTACCACAACGTGAAGATCACGCAATGTGCTCAGTGCTACCGTATGTGACAATCAGCGAACATGTTGTTACTGATCTATTTGTGTATTTTATCTGTGATTCGAGCTCAAGAGACGAATATATATGAGTTGAATATTCTGCATTACAATGATTTTCATGCGAGGTAAGTCTTTTAAATACTTGCTATTGACACATTCATAAAACACAATTTTGTGCCAGAATTTAAGTCCGGGATATGGCGACAGGCTTATCCCTTATTCCACGGGATGTATAACACGGCTGGGAAAAAGTGGAAGTCCTACGAGAATGCTCCACTGCTTGACCTTTCAAGGGAATATAGTTGTAAAGTATTTTATATTAGAACATAAGTAAATTGTCAGCTTGTACGAAATCTTATTAGTTGACTAATAGCGGAAAACAGTCAATTTTACGATCGTACAACTCGCATATGAAAATCGGTTGCTCAACTAGACAAAACAGCCACTATAACACCCAGGGGTTGATAGACATACATTTTTGTCTAAATAAGCAATTATATATTTAAATATTGTACACCAAGAAGTGCAACAAATTCTCGTGCTCCTTTTCACTGTATTTGTAAAGATTTAAAAAACCTACCACCAAAGGCTTCAGCAATTGGACAAAATTGGACCAAAATGCTTACGGAATTTTTAAATTTCTTTACAGCTCTCTTTGAAAAAAAATATTTTAAATACCAATGACCATGCACTCACAATTTGACTGTTACTGTATGGAGCTGCTTAACCCTAAAAGGTGGAATAGAGACCTTAGTATGCAGCATTTGTAGCTTATATTTAAACAGGTCTTCATATCTTTTGCTTAATTTTTTTCATTCTTCTAGATTCGTAGAAACCAGTCCAGCCGGGGCGGTCTGTAACCCACAAGCGGCGCCATGTATTGGAGGCTTTGCTCGTCTAGCAACAATGGTACGAGAGGGGCTGGTGCGAGAACCGGAATCTCTGGTTCTAAACGCTGGAGACAGCTTTCAGGGCACCATTTGGTACAACTTGTTAAGATGGAATGTCACACAGGATTTTATGAACATGATCCCACATGATGCGCATGTAAGTTATAGTATTTTTTTTTATATTGCCAATACAAAACAAAGAAACGTTAACCGGAACGCATATGGGTAGATATCTGTACATATGTACTTTTAAGCATGTATTTCACAATGAAATATTTTTAATTGCTGCACTCACCAACATTGTCAAATGCGTGTTAATATTTCACAAACATTAAAAAAGGAAGTTTTCTCGTGATTTCCAATATTCTTATAGTAGGTATGTGAAATCTTAATGACTCTCTATGACTTGACTCACATTACCACCTAATTTTATTATCTGCATCGTTATTTTTAATGATTTTGCATTTAATTTTAGTTTCATACCACATCGAGCAATGTAAAGATCTCATTATCTGACATCTATAAAACAATATAAAATTTATAGGTGCTAGGCAACCATGAATTCGATAACGGCGTAGAAGGTTGTGTGCCGTATCTCGAGTATTTGGAAGCGCCAGTTGTAACCGCCAATATAATTGATGACGAGGAACCGACGATACAAGGGTTGTATAACTCGAGCATTATAGTTGAAAAAGGTGGACGCAAGATCGGCATAATTGGCGTTATTATCGCTACCACTAATGTAAGATTACTTTCATTATTTATCTTATCAATCACTATTTGTCACAGATTGTCACAGATTGCATTTAATCTACGGCGCTGTTATAAGTCTGCTTATGCCGTCTAAATTAAACGGCTTAATATTATATCCTTCGAACTGTATATCTATTTAATCAGGGAGTTTTGATCAATTTGCTGAAACTTGGTCGCTTTTATCTTCTTTGTCGATTATACTATTTTTCGATTTTCTTGTCTTTAAGAATTACCTTGTGTCAAACAATTCTCACTAAAATCCAACACAATATTTTTTAAACTCTTATCCATATCTTAGTAATGGTACACCCTATAGTCATACAAATGAGCAAAACGTAAATGATTAGTCTCTATTTAATATGAAATGAAACATTTCACATTAAATATTCCTAAAACATTATTTGCTTTGAAAATGAAAATTTCCACGCCTGTGCAAATATAATCTGTTTTTCCTTAAAACGAAAACTTTATACAAGACAATATCCCAATCTGCGCCGACAAATTAATTAATAACGTTCCATTTGCAAGACACTCACAAATAAAATGTAATTTGAGAGAGCGAGGCCAACATTTACAGGTGTTGGCTTCAACTGGCAAATTGAAATTCACAGATGAAGTAGAAGCTGTTAGAAGGGAAGCAGAGAAGCTCCACAACGAGAGAGTTGACATAATTGTCGTTCTTTCACACTGTGGCTTAGATATTGATATGTAAGTATATCCTTATTACAGCTACTTAATTCTCAATGTCTTTTGCCACGATTATTCAAAATATATTGGCAACAAGTGTTCTTAATTGATTTGAAATTAAAAATGAGTCTGATGACTCATTCTGATAACTCATAGCTGATGCTAAGCGAGCACTTACGACGGATTGTTTGTAATGCTAGATCATTACTGGGTCTGGAAGGTAATAAATACCGTAGAAGGTAATACCCGTATATAGGTATGTATATCTTTTCGAGACATCTTTTAACGGGTAAGTAGAGAGTATGGAGTGCCAAATATGTGTATAGTTGCAAGCCTGCCGTTCTTCTTCCGTATTCATCACTCTTCATTCTTTTTTATCTTTATCTTTTCTTCTTCTTACTCGAATGGAATTGATTGAATATAGGCCACTTTAATTTCTTACAAATATCCGCCGTGTTCTTTTCCATTACGATATAAACTGTATCTGCTACCCAGGAAGTCCAAACTTGTTAAGCAACCCACATTTTTATACGTTTTAGGGACATTGCGCTTCATGGAGGACCACATATAGACATTATTGTTGGGGGTCACAGCCATACTCTGTTGTACAACGATGACCCCCCAGAGGAATCTGGTTTTACTCCCGGCGGGCCATATCCAGTGGTGGTAGAACAAGAAACCAGAAAGGTACGTTGTAATGAGTTTTAACATACCAGTACTCCTACACGCTGGGGTCGTACATTATATTGTATACGGACATCAGGAACCACATCCGTTAACAAATAAAACATATGCTTGCTTTTCCTTTTGACTTCGCAACTGCAATATTTCCAGTTTTATGTTTTTCAAACAGTTAGCAGTTTTAATTTCTAAGACAATAGTATATATATGCTTACTAAGAGGCAGGTACCACTGCTTCAGCTTCTACTGTTTATCTGTCTGTACCTACCTCAGTTCTAAGCCAAACATCACGCCTATCATCCCGCAGAGATGAATACGATTAGGAATAGGTAGTGAGCCTTTTCCCATGCTGCGGGCACGGATCAAAACTCCGAGCCAGTTTAATAAATTTCATATTGCAAAGCACTGGTTACAAATACAGACTACGAGCTACTACTAGAATTTAAAGATATAAAAATCCAATAACAGCCGATTCCGACCTCTTGATAGGCAGTTACGACTGCCCTCACTCGACCGACGAGACAGTCACTAAGTTCTAACATTCTTTAAACCCGGTTTGGACTAATTTTATATGTTCTCAGGTTTTAATAGTTCAAGCAGCCGCGCACACGCAGTACTTGGGTGAGATCAAGCTTTACTTTGATGACGAAGGCAACCTTTTAAGATGGGACGGCCATCCACACTTCATTGGAAACGAGATTGAACAAGGTTATCCGATACTTTACGATTACGATTAAACTCTTGCTTTTTTAACAGAGTAGATTTATATTATTTTTTGACGAATTAATGTACATTTCAAGCTTTTGGCAACACCGAAAATCACATTTATATGTTGAACACCAAATTTTAAACTGTTCAAGGTATCGATTTCTGATTTTTTTATCGGAAACTGGTACGTTTTCGCAGTATTAAAACTATCGGATTTTTCATCGGATTGTCCGCTTGAGCCTTTCGTCCGCGCTTCAGGCACGGCAGCGCATATCAATCACCCGCAGCCACGCTAAGCGATTAAAAATCCCGTCAGCCTATTATGTGTTTAATCATGTCATGATAAAATATTAAAGCATCGAATCCTGTCTACCCTTAAAGGAAATTGAATACATCACCACTATATTTTCTTAATTAGCTTTTCCATACTTACATTGACTGGCCGGTTGGTGCAGTGGTTACTGAACCTGACTGATACATCGATGGACGAGGGTTTGATTCCCACCCAGCATAAATATTTGGATGATGAGAACGCGTATTTGTTCTTTGTCTGGGTAAAACATAAATGCTTACAAGTATATATTTACAGGTACATATACAATTTATCAGCTCGTTTATCAGCCTGGTTACCATAATACAAGCTTTCTTGATGCTTATTTTGAGATCAGATGGTCGTATGTGAAGGTGTCCCAAGATATTATTCCATTAGAAGTTGAATTTAAAAAAACTTACATAGTTTACTTCCTAGTACAACACTGGAAGTAGCGCCTAACGCATCTTGTTATCCAATACTGCAGGCTAACTGCAGCCATCAATTTTCCCGAAGAGTTTAATTTGCGTAACAAAGCTTCTCCGCCTTTCTTTAAAAAGTTGGATAATTTTAACTAATATTCCTTAAAGCTCTGTCTGTACAATACTTATGCTTCTTAATTATAGTGTTTAGCCTATCTCAGTTCACTGCTGGGCTGGACATAGGCCTCTCCTAATGACCGCCATCGTACCCTGTCCTCGGTTTGCCGCATCCAGCTTTTGCCTACAACCTCGCACAGATCCCATGGTTCTTAGAATTGGGAAATTTCTTTGTTGACCTGAATAATCAGATGCATAACTAATGTTAGTTTAAAATTTCAGCTCCAGATGTCATGGAGAAGATCGCCTACTATTTACCCCAGATAACTGAAAGAGCTACGATGGAGGTGGGGTCGACAATGGTGCAGTTATCCTCGAGATGCGCCTGCGAAGAGTGTAATTTGGGAAACTTTATTTGTGATGCTTTCATGAATTATGTAAGTGATTTGCATGATAGGAGTCATTACATTACATTTGCTGTAGAAAAGTATTAAACGTGATGTTTTTCATGTAACCCATATTCTAGTTTTGTTTCCGTTATCTAGAGTTAATTTTTATTTATTGTAGAGTACCATCTCTTTGGTAATAAGAGACCAAATAATATAACATATACATACATATATGAACATATGTAAAAATAATTTATGAGCTTAGCCTTCCAAGGATTCAGAAATGGTAATCTTTAAACGCGTCGTCATAATTCAGTAATTATGTACATTTTCATTAACATTTGGACCCGCACAGGTCATGGACAGAGCCGAAGGTAGCAACTGGCACTTCGCACATTTCTGCATCATCAACCAGGGCGGAATCCGCGTGGATATAGAACCTGGAGGTAAGCAGTTCATTCTTAACAAATATCGCTCATAAATTGCAAAGACTAATGAACACATAAGACATAGAACAACAGGGACAAAACCCAGAGACGCCTATTATTTTGCAATAAATGTCGGAACTATTTGTCTTTTCTTTGCTCAGTAAAATTAGGAAATATGGCAACAACCAAAGTTACAATGTTTTGGGAAGTTGGGAGCGAAATAGAAACAGCACTTGACCAATATGGTGGGACATTATAGAGTTGCAGCAAACACCACAAAGCCGTTGGATCGAACTACTTTAGGACATCATGGTCTTTATTTCTGATTAATTATGTGTGCAAGTCATAATAATAATAATTAAAGCTTTTTTATTAAATTTTTATTGCCAATTAGAAGTGTACTACACTTCTCTGCCTATCCTTTCGGGGATCACAAGCGCGATGTTACGTTTATGATTAATTAACAATTTCAGTGATCACATTCGAGTCGGTACTGCTCTCGACGCCGTTCGAGAACAATGTGGAAATTTTCGAATTGCGAGGAGACCATATAATGGAAATGTTGGAGTTTTCTGTGGCTAATGATTGGTATCCGGGCGCGAGGATGCTGCAAGTTTCCGGTAATGAGTCTTAATAATAGCTTTTGCAAAAAAATACCATTTAATAGTACAACCACATTTATTTATGTCTTACTCAAACGTATGTAAATTATCAAATACAATTATAATTAACGCAAATTAATTATATTTATATATGTATGTTTATATGAATTTATAAGTAGTTATTGACAAAATATAATTAAAGTTTTGTTGTTTATATATAGTCAAACAACGTCTTTAACAATTAACAATTTTGGTTTAAAACCATAATATAATCTGTAATTGAATTTCGAATGAACACACATTCGATGAAATGAAAACAAACTATTTTTGGTAACGTCGTCTACAATTTGCCCGTTCTTCCCTCGTAACATCCTATATTCCCATTTAGATAGAACGTAATCTCTTACTGAAGTCGGATATTGATGGCTATTGGATGCAATAAACTCACATTTTTCATAAACATATCGAATAGTCGTCATACTTATTAAACTATATAAAGTAGTTTGCACGTATTTCTGCTACTATGCCTCAATGATCACTTGTTTTTTTTATATTTAAAGACTATTAAATTTAAACAAGACACAAAACGTTCTGATGTATGTAATGGTCAATGAACATATATTTTTGCTTACTGATATCACTGAAAATATTACTTAAATTAATTCGTATTCGTTTGAATTACCGAATGATTTTCAACTTGAATGTTAAAACTTAATTAACAAAAATAAACTTGTAAAGCAAAGCTTTTAATTAAATTCAATATCTCTCTTAAAGTTCTCATCGCTACAAAAATGATTTATTTCTGCACGTTATTAATTAATTTAAAGTAACATTGCGATGTAATAAATTTTCTTGAAAATTATTTATTTCAGCCGTTGTTTATGTTATTTCGTTTTTCGTTATTAATTTCATTGCCATAAGTTTATAATAATCAATCGAGCCATTTATTTAATGAGTTATAGCTTTACGCTGGTCGTTAATGCCCATTCAAGACGGGTTGTATAATTTCTGCAATGTAAAGTTTAAGAAATATTAAGTCATATACGTATGTAGTATGTTCATATTATTCATTTTAATTAAATTTCACATGTAACAAATGGAATATGTTTATTTTATTGTTATTGTATAACATTTTTATTGTTGTTGTATAACATTGTTATCGTTTTTGTTCAACATTGTTACTGTGTACATTTTCGTGACACGCAGGGCTGCAACCAACGTTCGACGGTTCGAAACCCCGGTATGAGCGCGTGGTGAACGTAACTGTCAGATGCATAGAGTGTGATGTCCCTAGATACGAGCCTTTGCAACGCGACAAGTATTATAGGATCGTATCTCAAAGCTTCATTGGATCCGGTGGTGATGGCTTCGCTGTGAGTGATATTTTATTTAGTGTATTTTATTTACAAATCGAAAATAGAATAATTTCGTTACAAGAGAGCTACAATATATGTTATTGCAAACATCGATAGGTACGTGTCTAGTATTTCGAAAATGTGCGCATATTTCAATCATAGAGCGTATAAAAATTTCATCTAATTTAACAAAATAAAACCTAGAAATTAATACTGCATCATCTGGGCGCGTCGTACCGCAATATGCCAGTACCGGTTTTAATCGTCTCATACAACATCCTGGTATCATGGGATAGGGTCAGGGAATGTATTCTTCCTCCGCCCCAACACCGATGATACTATTGTTTATTTTTTTCAATAAATAGTAATTACAAATGATAAACATACGCTTACAACAGCAATGTAATCAATAATTATCAGAAAGTAGTCATGTGGATCTGTTTTAGTTTTGTTGAAATAAAATAATACAGTATTTCAAAAGTGCTAAAATGTGTCTGCAACGACAATTAAAGTCCGTTCCATGATTTTCTATTCTGACTCAATCTGGGCTCCGGGAGCGCTATTGTCACTGTTATTGCAATCGATATTGGAGCACAATAGTGATGTTACAACGCTTCAATTGACATAAATGTGGTATTTTTCTCTGTACCATTTTAAATAGACGCACAAACAATGATAAGGAAGGAAGAAGGGGTAGACAAAGGAGTGAGACTACTACCGCGTTTTCCCCGTTATATGTCCCATGGCATCGGGGGAAGTCTATTACCATACACGGGGCACAAGAACTATTGGGAATTTTAAGTCAGAAAAACCCAGTATTACTCAATTTTGTATTTCAATGTTAATACTATACGTACTTTGGCCAGTTGGGCGCCCACTAGATTGAATGGTTACGGATTACCCAGGCTCAAATCCGAATAGATTTAATTTGTCAATTTCAAGCTTGCTGCTACCGCGGTTTCAAATTGTCGGCTCACATCACCCGTTTTAACATTCATGGATGGATTATTTAATTCACTTTAAAACGTAACATCACGCCTGTAATCCCCGAAGGTGTAAGCAAAGGAATGTAGTACACTCCCACGTTTCACCAGTTACGCCTAAATCCCATGGAATAGGTGGTGAGCCTATTGCCACACACCGGGCACGATTCCAGACTCCGAGTTGCTACTAGAAATTTTAAATTAGAAAAACCAATAGCACCTGACCCGGAATTTGAAACCAGGACCTCTCGATCGGCAGTCGCGCTTGCAACCACTTGACCAACGAGGCAGTCAGAGAGTTCAGTTCTTACGTGCGATTTTTTTATGATAAGCTTGAGTTCTGTTCAAAGTTCGTATATTGATTCATATAAAACATTTAAATATGTTTATCAGCTGTAGATTTTACTAAAAAAAACCACTGTGAAAACTATGTCAGTAGTAGGGACATAATTGTTACATCTATTATTGAATAAATGCAATGTTAATTCTATCTTACAGTAACTGCCGCGTAAAATAGTCAAATTCGGAACATTTGTTAAATTTTCAAAGTAGCGAGCTCACGTCTTTGCTTTGTGACACTAAGCCAAACATACTAACGTGAGCGAAAAGTTTTACTAATGGATATCTCTCTAGGCCAGAATGTCTCTATGTACATACGAGTACATATCAATTTCTATGTAGGTTTTGCCGTGATTATTTTTTTCAAATCAACTCAAATATTCATTAATCGAATGTGCCACAACATTCGCAGATCCAAGCGAGTTCATGTAAAAGTTGCTGCTCCAAATATTTTGCATACATTCCCTGTTTTCTATCATCGCAAACGTTTCAGGCATTCACCCAGTTTTCGATGGATCGCGCCCAGTTGGCAGCCGCTTAGTCAGCGTTTCTGTAAGATGCATCGAATGTGACGTCCCTAAATATGAACCTCTGATACCAGAAAAATATTATACGGTGGTCTCACAAGACTTCATAGGCAATGGTGGCGGAGGATTCGATGTAAGTTTTGTTGAAATACATAAATACATACATATCTTCACGCCAAGTCCCTTACAGGGTAGACAGAGAGAATGGAGTGGCAGATATCCCTATTCTTGCATACCTGCCGTGCTTCTTCCACAGTCATCAATACCTTCATACAGGCACACCGGTTTTATTGAAATATTTCACAATATTATGAATTATTGACTACAACTTGAACGATTTTATTATTGGCGTTATCCAAATAAATCGACGCAGATTATACAGATCACCTATAAGCGTCACGTTATAAGATTTTATAATTTTACAAAATGTACCAATAGACTAACTTTTGGTGTGAAACAAGCTTTACTTCTAGACAAATCTACCGTTGCGTTCATAGGTGTTAGGTTGGCGAGGTTGCTCTTATCATTACTTCATTATTGTGTGCATTTTACGATTTAACTAGACACGTTACTTAGTTTTACTGCAAACAAGGCGAGTTTAACAGAACAAAATAAAACAGTGTCATTTCAAAGTTAGCGCCGTTGTCTCGGGATGGCGGTAACTGTCGGTGCGACAGAAAAGTTTTAATTGAATAGCCCGCTTGTGGTACATACACGTTTGCGAACAAACTGTGTACCTCTATTGATGTTGAATGAGATATGATTACACCTAATTAAATAGTAAAACAACATTGTCTACGCGTTGCCTCACACAAGTGGTGTAAACTATTAAATGTACATAATATTAATGTCATGTAATTAATTCCGTTGATTCGGTTTCTTGTCCGAACTGTTAGAGTCAGAAGAATTTACTTGCCATATAACGAAAGAAGCATATTAAACATCATGAAATGTTGAAGCCACATGTTGCATAGAATATTGTCCAAGCACAGATTGGAAAAGGTCACACGCTTTAGAGGATACTATAGAGAACTTTCCAGATGTATGTATGTGTATCAGGGATGTTTTGGGTTCGAATCCCGCACGCCCTGAATTGGGGAATCAAATATAAATTACTAGTACTTTACAGTTCAACTCTATCGCTATATAGGAAATTGGGAAGGAGTGGGGGAGGGTTATTGGTGGTTATAAAGACGTGAACAGCTAATAATTTAAAGGGTAGTACAAGTACAGCAAAAGTAAATGGACAGCAGTACATAAATTTCAAATGTATGTTGACAAAACAAAAGAATATTACCAGTTATCAGTTACCACGGTTAACATGTTTTACCAAAAATTCAATTAACATTATATATACATATATCTATGTATTCTTGATATTTCAGATGATTTCCAATAACCGGGTAAACGTGACAGTGGTGGGAGTGGACTACGACGTGTTGATGACGTACATCGGGAAGCAGACCCCAGTGTTCATGGACGTTGACGGACGTATACAGATTCAGGACGCCTGTTCAGACTGAGCCGAGTAATCATTTCTGCTAACATTATTTTATACGGAATAAAATAAATTATTTGGACAAGCCGATTTTTTTTTAATTTATTACTATGATATTGGTAGCTACCTGCTGTATTTTAAAGGGTATTTCTAAGCGTAAGTCCTTCCTTATTAGCGCAACTCAGAACATGAGCTGCTTGGTAATCAAGTAGCACGATAGCATTAAATACCACTATAAACAACATCCTCACTGAGTAGACTGGTGATCTACCTGAAACCACTCAAAAATCAATCACTAATGATATGAACGAAATTGGCACGTTTTAAGAAGATCTATCACTAATCCTATAAACTAAATTGGCACGTTTTGTGTTCCGGGATTCGCGTACTGCGCTTATGAACAACGTTGTTAGCTGCATGTCTATTTGCGGTACATTTTCCACTGCGCGTTACATGTTGGCACCAGTCGAAGGTGCAATGTGCCGTGAAATTGCTGCATCCACTCCATTTTCCAGATTAACGGTCTCACGCATCCACTGCCGTTATTATGAAACATCACTGCGCTGTATTTACTCACTATTGAAACAAAAAAAAAGTCTCTTCAGCCAGTACTCACAATTAACCAATTGTGACGGCATGTTTCGACGAAAACGTACGGTTGTTGTGTAGTTATTAAAAATTTTAGTGTCGTTAAACTCAAAGGCTGATGTGATAATAATGATGAGTGTTTAAGGGTTTTTTGGTCAATAGCCTGCCGAAAAGATATATTTCTTTGAAGAGTAAATTCGGTTTAATTTGTATTAAAATAATTTCATGTTCGTTGAATGACAACATGGATTTATTTATTCGATAGAACGAAATACAAAGAGAAAGATGGCTATACATTTCTGAACTAATTAGTTCAACTAAAAAGTCAGCAAGTTTCTCAAAACAGGACCTAATTAGTTCGAGTACGTGAATAGAATGTTTAATACGGTCTTAAAGTATTATGTTGTGGTTTATGACGCTTTGGAAATAACATCTTGACTGCCTCGTTGGTAGAGTGGTTGTAAAGCGACAATACTAATCGAGAAGTCCTGTGTTCAAATTTCGGGTCGGGTACAATTAGATTTTTCTAACTTCATTTTTCTCAGATAAGGTCACCTCAAACTGAGATGGAGCTTAGAACCCCTATCACGTTATTATTCTAGTCATTTAAATGAAAACACAGTGAAGGCTGTGTTTCCATTGCATTATAAATGTAACGCAACCCACACCGTCGCTATTAAGTAACATTAATAAGTTTTTCTTTTGAACCGTAGCATTAAATCTGTACAGATGTATCCACCCCTCTTAAATTTTTCGCCCTTAAGAATGATTTATACAATTCGAAATTAGTCCGCCGAGAAAAAGGACTGCGGAAGGATTAATTAACGGGATGAATTATGTTTTTTAAAGTGTTTCAGCTGCAGATTTGCTAATAGCCTTTTCGTGCCACTGGCGAAATGCAGATAATTTAACCTAAAAATTTTCTACTTACCAGTGGAAAAATTATATTCGCAAATGCGATATTCCATCGCCTTACACGTGTAAACGCAACTGAACAAAGAAATGGGAAACAATATTTGCGTTGCGTTCACGCGGTAAAGTACAAAAAAGCTATATAAAGAAATTTATCCGCTTGATAAAAAGTCTCTGCGGACGTCCTTCAAATACGACCGTATTCGTATCTAATGTCGTTCTTGTGTAAATTGCTATGCTTCCAACTGAATGAAAAAGCATTGGAGAAAATTACGAGATCATACGATCTGTGAAACGTATAATAATGTCTTAGGACAACTTCGGCCGATGGGCATCTGAAATGTACATTAAATAGAATTAATCTAAGAAACATTGTATTTTTGAAATAGTTTTAAATTTGTGCAAGTCTGAATCCGCAATGATATGTGCTCACTTATTCCATAGAGTAGAAGGTATCCGAAACAAAGAATTAGCAACGCCTATCTACTGCCTTATTTTATTCTGTTACAGACCACAATTGCCTTTTGTTGTCTTAATCATAATGCTATCGTAATCCGTATACGTAAAAATAAAAATAATTATATTTTTAACATTATTCCTATTATTTTTCCAACTTGGATTTCCAAGTAGCAGCTCGGAGTCTGGATTTGTGGCCGGTACATGGCAACAATCTCACCGCTCATTCTATGGTACATGTATAATAAAATAGCAGGAGAAATTTGCTTTCTCCTCTGCCTAACTCTTCAAAGAAATATAGGCGTTATTCTATGTTATAATATTCCTCTAATGGCACTTAAAGCTGCAATGTGTCTGACGTCGAGAGCTGCTCTGTTTGCGCCGGCTTCCATTGCGCACACTTCAGATGATCACGTTTTAAAGTTTAAATTACCAAAATGTGATTGGAAAACTGTACCAATGTTTGTATTTTGGTACAGCGGCGGATAAAGCTTTGGAAGCGATCTCTGTGTATCCCTTCAGGGATTACAGTCGTGATGTTACGTTGTTTATATCTGCATAAATCGCAATAACGGTAGATTGCTGACGCTGTCCAATAATATATTCAGTAAGGCCAAGATATAGGAGTTTAAATAACAAATTCTACAGATCAACATTCCAATTCAAATTTACGGATAGACATCACATGAGAATTAAAACACGTTTTGATAACCCCGTTCACCAATGATTTATACAGTTCAAAGGCAAACAGTCCTAAGCATACATTTTAACATTGACTAAAAAGAGCTTTGAACGAAGCCGCTAAAGTTCGACGCATACTGAAACAAAATCAACGGCTGATTTGACGTTATTAAGGCGCGAGCAGATTAATGTAGCGTTAATATAGAATCATAGTGACAATACTAATTAGGGTTATCAGAAATTGTTCGAAGAGCAAGAATCGTAATTCGATTTGCTTTCGAATTCCATTCACAGTAAAGGAAGTTTGATTATTGTCTATTCAAAACACACTTTTTTGTTTTTGTCGTGTTTGTGTGCGTGTGTTTTTTCGTATGAGAAATGATACCTCCAGGCTCCATCGATTGCAAACCCAATTTCATGATCTTTTACTTAGACTTTAGGATTTATAATGAAATAATAAAGCTACCTATTAGTATTAGTTGATTTTCTGTCTTTTACTTTTTGACTACCGCAAAATTAACGTATAACAAAAGATTTAATTTAGTGGTATAAAATTATTTAATATATAACGGGTGTGCGATGACCTGTTTTTTGGGTTTCACTTCAATTAAATCCTTTCGGAAATACTTTTCATTAAACTCAAGGATTGGAACGTAGAACAACCCGGCCGTAGAGACAAAAATATGGCGATTACCGAAGAAACAAATTTATGCCTAACACTAATACCATTACGTTAAAACTATTTTTCAGCGTGTTCTAAGCCCGGACAGCTTTTTTTGTACCAAGATATCCTAATTAAGGACGTCTTTTATAATTACGATCTAGCCTAACGTGATTAAGTCGGGATAGTGTACGTAACGTTAGCCTGTCACGTTCTAATCATCAACAACCTTTGAAACTAAGCGTAAGTCTGCCAACCGGCACTTGGCTAACATGGCAGACTATGCCTTAACCCTCTCATTCCGTGAGGGGACCGCGTTCAACAATGAAGCTACAAAAGGGTGAAAAACTACGAAAAACTACAAAATAAACGGTGTAGGTGAATTTGTTAGAGACACTTTTATACGACAATTGTACGTATTTTGTTTAAGGAAATCTGTGGCCCAGGTCCATTTACTTCAATTTTTTTATTCCAACGTTTACCTAGATCTCATTTTTGATGTATAAACAAACACACAAAACTATTTATTCAATTAATCAATATTTAATCCCTTATGACCTTTCGTACGAGTGCAAATAGGTACTGTTTCACTGTTGCACACAGGTATTCTTTCTTAATGAGATAACGACGGCTTTCTGCGCTGGCCAACCTTCAGAACTCTTAAGATAAGGTTTCCCCGTGATGTTTCCCATCGCAGTTATACTTAAATTTAAAAACTGAGTTATTTTATAAATCAAAGGTGCCCAGGAAACACACCCGAAGCACTCAATAGTCGGCTAGAAGTTAAAACTAAGTTAACGCCTCTCCACTTCGATTCGGTATCGCTGGCGTTGTTTTAGTAATTTTATTTATTTAAAATGGGTAACGCTCAAAGCGTTTTGGGAACCATTGTTTTATCATAAATATTTTTTTATTATTATTATTGTTGTTTGTAATTAAAATGTCAACATTAATAATAAAGTTAATTATGTGTAGTTAAATATCACAATGAATTAACAGTAGGTACCTACATAAATTAAAATAATCAGTCTTTCTGATTACGCCAAATACATACATATATGTACTTAGATATGTAGGTACTTATAATTATTTAAACAGAATCGGTTTTCGAAATATTTCAAGTGTGTAAGCCACTGTATTTATACTCAGCAAAATCAATTTATCTCCTGTTTATATTGCTCAGGTCTCTTCTGCAAACAATATAATAAACACAAAATTGAAGTTCACCACTCAAAATTGCGAAACCTTTTCGGCAGTATCCTAAGCAAACAGCCGACCTCCATCAAAATGTATTAAATAGTTAACCAAATGACTCACTCTGATATCTGATTTATTCGAAAATCATTTGGTAAATTCATAAAGACTCAAGAACGGCTTTTAACTAGATATTCTCTTTTGCGTACTCGCAGTACATTCAATTCATATAAAATACTAATTCAATTCATATAAAATACTACATAAACATTGCATGAAAGCGTTTGTGAATAGAAATCACAGGCACATAATCTAAATCAGCGTTATATAGTAAATACATGTAATTGAAAGAACAAGACGATGTTAAAAAGTTACTTCCAATTTTAGCTATGTCATATTACTTGCCATCACACAAAACAATGTGTTAAAAAATGAGAAAAATAAATAAAAAAAAATGATAAACAAAAAATATTGTTTTTAAGTTTAATTTTATATAAGTGTGATAAATCACGCAATAAATAATTTTACAAATGTTGACGCTAAACTTCGTTTCCGAGTATTGAAACAAACAGCTCGTCGGTAGTAGAACAATAGTCTTATCAGTTAATTTATTGCCCAGGTCAGATTTTCAAAGTTTTAATTCCAATTAAGTACCAACTATAATACATTCGGAGCTCTCGCTGTGCCTTATTTGAATAGAAACAAGGCTGCATTGAATTTTAAAGTTCACTAACAGGTTCAATAGTACTTCATTCAACGTTAATGTTTTCCACAATAAGGTGATTAAAAACGAAACCCAAAAAGTAATGAAAATACATTTTTGTTCTACGTTTACATAACGTTTAAAAAAACTCATACAAACATTCTTAATAATGCTGAACATGACGAAATAGCTTTATTAAGAATAGAAAATATAAAGGGAAAATAAAAGAATAGAAAATTAGATGTTAAAAGACGACGAAAATTGAGTCTTAAATTGTAACTTAGTTCGATATAAAGCAACGTTCACTAAAAATATCAAGTATGTTGGTTTTAAAATTTTTGACGCATACAGATGGTTCTAGAAATGGAATTAGGGATCGTTAGGAAAATCGAAATCAATGAAAACTATGCTTTGTGAAAATTCTCTAGGGGTCTGAATTCTTGGAATGAATCAGGGAACGGGGAATGTGCATTATATGTCTAAATATTATTAGAATATTATGTTCAAATAATCTGCAACTCCATATTATATTCAAATTATTTCATCTGATTTATTTTATCAACAATTGAATGTTTGGTAAAACTTTGAAAGCTTGGTCTTCAGGACTGCGACTCTAGCGTATACAAATACATATGTATGAAGCATTCAAATACATTGTGTGACCTAGTTATGTAAAAAGTCATATCTTCGTCATCATTGTCACGTTTTGTTGGGACGTATATACAATGAGCCTACGTGCTGCCATCTAGTTTCTTGTAAAAGCTGATCTGTTTACACAATGCGGTAACATCAGTACATTCAAAGTAAATGATAACATACTCACTTCCTTCATATATATATAGTAACAACTCATCACGTTCGTATATATCCTACCGATTATCACATTACATCTCTTAAAACTTGCCAAAAAAACATAGCATCTGTATTTTCTCAAAGGCAAAGGTACACACCCATCATTCCAACCAGTTACGTTCAATACGCCCCACCACGGAATTGGGGGTAAACAAAAATCCTGTCATAGTGCTAAAAATTCGAATTCCATCGGGAATTCTTCTCCAAAGTATTATGAGGCTGAGATAAAGCAAATACTTTCTTCTCAGTCAGTAATATAATGAAACATTCACTGAAAACATACCGTATTTGTGTTCTTCCAAACACACACACGCACGTGTCGTCACGGTCACGTAGGGACCCACATATAAGACGGCTACGTGGCCGCCCATTTGTATCCTGTACTCTGTTACACGGGTTCCACGATATCGTAATGATATATTCCAAAAAGATAAGATATCCGACGGATATCCTCGGTAACAGAGCCGCAAATGTCAGGGAAAATATGATTATCGGATGTACAATGATATCACGTAGATATTTATATGAAAATATACTAAGAAAACGTATATGATGGTTATATATTGTTAATAATATCTATATGTACATATGGAGGTATGTATTTAAAGATATCTCATAAGAATATATTGAATAAACTTTTACTAACCAATATTCAGCTTTATTACTGAATTGTATCCCATTTGATACGATAAATTCAGAAGTGAAATTTTAGAACCGTTTTTACATTGTTCAGAAAATTTTTATTATAGAATAGGAACCAAAAAAAGAGCTCGTTTTTACGCATTATTTTTGAAAGATTATTAAACATATTAAAGCAAATCAGTCTCAAAAAACATTGTGCTCAGTTACCAGTCAATTTTGTGAAATTTCATAATTAAAGTCAGTTCAAATGGAAACTAATCTGGATATTAAAGGGAACGAAATTATCTACTGCAAATGAGTGTAATCGATAATTATCCGCTAATTGTAAAGAACGCGTTATTCCAGTATCCGAGTTCAGAGTGACACACAGACGGTTAAACTTCATAATAATCCGCTTGACGGTAGTACAAAATAATCGCAGTAAGTTGCATATATTGTATTTCTGCGTCAGAGAATGGTGTTTTCGTTTAATATTTTTTACAATTTAAAGTATGTAGTAGCCTAAGTAAATAGTAGGCTAAGTATATAAGGCTATATATCGCAGTATTTAGTTACATTTTAGATCGTCACAGAAAGCTTTAAAGTACAACATAGTAAAGCATATGTTAATATTGTTCTTTAGCAATGTTCGAGGGGCAAGACACTTATCTATGTATAATATATACATACATATACGACTATGTCTTGCCCCATCAAAAAATTAAAAGGGATGTAGCAAGAGATATCTTGGCAAGACGTATTATTGCGCAGATAATGAGTCGAAAGATATATTATAGCATACAATGTGGTAGTTGGTGACTTCAACAGTAGTCTTAAAGCTTTAAAGTTACATAATCCTCCTAAATACTTTAATTATTTCATTTAATTAAAAGCAATGCCACATTCCCAATTCCTTTCAGTTACACTGATCACACTAAATGCTTGCAATATTTCGTTTTCTAAGAAGTGTCATCATCATCATCATCAACGACGTACCTCAGTGTTAGACATAGACCTGCTCCAATGAGAGCAATCGCGCCCTGTTCTCGGCTTGTCGCATCCAGCACCCGCATGCAGATTTCGTAGATCGTCATCCTATCTAAAAAGCACGCTGGATACAAATTATGACGGTATGTCACAAATCAAATATTCACGCTAATCAAGTTTTTAGCGAGAGTGCAGTGTAGATTTACTGCTCGATTGGTGCAGGGCATGAATGTTTTTTCTCGCAAAAAAAGCTTCGCAGCTGTAAACGGCAAAAAGCTCGAGAAAAAACAAGCAGCACTTCCGGAGTTCCTCCAACGAGTATTTTACGGCAAAAAGTGAGCAAAAGGGTAAATTTTAATTGCTTTCCCAACTGAATGTGGAAATAATTTTTCCTCGCACAAGAAAGAAGAGCAAATTATAGAATTTTAAAATTATTGTTACTGGTTTTTACATGACGCTTCTTTGTTAATTTTTCCATGTGAACTGATTTCATAGAAACCGGACGAATCTGGTTTCGCAATTATTGGAATTTAGAAATTTAAAATGCATTGTTAGTTGATATCTTTAAATAATTTTGACAACAGTGTTGATATTGTATTTTTAGGTTCAAAAATGAAATTCAGATAAAAACAAACACAGTGAATCACTCGAGCGGCAGCCTCCATCTGAGCCAAGCACCTATTGCGCCCTGTTAGCGTCCCTCGTTTCTTTTGTTTCTCTTTTCTTTTTCACATTTTCAT
>DWME01000341.1:0-36025 GCA_018244795.1 Parelbella ahira ahira | reverse complement strand
TGCCATCACCCATGACGCTTCGTTAGGCTGACAGCTAAAAGTCAACCTGATGTATGACAGTGGCAGCTGCGCCGTCAAATATATTTTTTAGACTAACGTATATTTAAGTTAAAAAAGCGGGTAATACGAATGTTATACATATTACACAAACACGTTGACATCAACCAACAGTCATCAAAACGCCAATATCAAAATCGTTTGATATCTATAAACAATTACGGATTTAATATAACGTGGACATGTCACTAAGCTGATTTAAATAATATTGCACTCTAAAACCCTTCGGGAGAAGCCTACGACCAGAAGTGGACTTAGGCTGATGATACGTCGGCTGCGCTCATAACAACGTTTACTAGAACAACTAATGATACTAACAGTCCTTATACCTGCTCTTCTGTTATTATATCAACAATCTTATTGACCACAGGTACCAATATAACTAACTGAACATTTAGTACAGTGCTTAAGATACTGCCCTAATTCCCACAGTTCTAATCTAAGTTTAAGATACTGCTCTAATTCCCATACTCCCAATAATGGTTTTGCAGATGACTGTTGTGAGTTCGTTTGACACATTCTTAATTTAAAATAAACAAAATGACAAGCTAGACTAAATAAATTCTTAACTGAATAAGAAGCAACGAGAACTAACGGAGAATTAAGAAATAGCATTAAATCAAGTAATCTCTCCTCGTGCGACAACCCTATTTACGCCTACAGAAGCTCACATACCTACAATATTTTCATGTAAATCGGCACATTCTCGCGTAAATGCGTATCGGGAGAGCATATGACGACTCTGCCCACACACTTCGCGTCTCCAACATATCCATATGCCATTTACATAAATGTTTTCTTAATAAGCTGTTGTTATATAGCTGGCGTGGATTTATTTACCTTTCAGTTTCCTATATATTTATACATTTATCCTTCATTGTTGTTAACGTAACGTAATATCCAGCCTGTTACCCCCGAAGGAGCAAGCAGAGGAATGTAGTACACTCCCACGTTTCTCCACATTCAGTCCTTTCTGGTTAAAAAAGGGCAGAATTACTTCCGAATGGTGTTTTTTATCAGTCAACTCAACTCAGAGAAGTTCCTAACTAATGCTCTTATTATCTTGATAATTCCTTGACCTGGCGAAATGTTTACAGATGTCAAGTTTGATGAGAATTTATTATTAATTGATCGTTAAACATTCTAACCAAATACAAATTCCTATTTCATTATTTTCAGATAACACATACAACAACAAATTATGAGTTTCCGTTGCCGCCCTTGGGATTTATTTTTATTAAAACCGTAATAACGATATAGTAAACAGAGAATCAGTTAAAAACAAAGTATGGACCTAAGAATGCAATTAAATTAATAACCTAATTAACTCATAGTTAACAGTCATACGGTATATTGTATGCGAAAGTTCAAACCACGCGCAAAATGAAGACAAAATCAATCACAGCATGTATCAATAAAACAGATAAAACAAACAGACACACTCACCTGCGCAACGAGCAAAACCGCTACTAATATAGGCAGCATCGTGGCTGTCTTGGTTAGACCAAAACGGTATATACTATACACGTTTCGGCTTCAAGCTAACCCATATTTATATCTACTTGATGACACTGGCCGAACGACATGATGCATCTGTACAAATTTAATATACTATGCAAATATACAAGCCTTAATAAATATTATTACTTGTCCAAAAGAAAATGAATTTTATGCCGTGCATACGTAAGTTCAAATTGCCGTCACAAAAATATTTTCTGCGTAAAATTATTTCACATTCAATTTTTATTTTTCAATAACTCAAAACAATGGGTTTTAATTGAATCGTTTGTGTGTATGATTGTATACGCTTAAGCATTAAACTGAATTGTTTTTCCAGTGGAAACAATGTGGAATTAAGTCTTCATTATGTCCGTATTAACGTCATATGTTAAACAAATATCTGAAGGTGATATTTAAGGGTCGTCAATTGGGAAGGAACGGACACAGAAATAGATGAAATTTGGCGATTTTCTGCCTATTACAACAGTGACCACGTGGTAGGTCAGCACATGGACCAAGTTACAGGTGTTACAATTTAAGTAGTTAAAGCTTAGTAGATTACAGCGATTGAATGGGTGCCATAGAAATATTACTTTTATTTTTAAATTACTATAAATTTTTTGTCTAACCATCACATGTTGTTAAATGCAGACAGAAAACTAATAAACAGTCTACTTTTAAGAATATAAACTAAACAGAAATACAGTTAGTATATATCATCACGCCAGCTCCCTTACGCGGTAGGTAGAGCACGTAATAATATAGTACTACGCGTAAAATAAAGCGACCTCCCCCCCCTCCTTACTCCACCTAAACTTTAACAAAACCTAAACGTACATGCGACTGGCTGTGAAGTCTCGAAAATAGCCCTCGGCTCGTCTAACAAAGTTGGTAGCGGAGGAAGCTTTGCCTCGCTTCATAGTTTAAAAGTTCCCAAGAAGTATTGCTCGGAGTTTCCTTAATTATTCTGCTATGTGCACGTATTGTTCACCCCTGCAAACTAACTAATTAGCAAAGTTACCTTTAACTAGACTTTATCTGAAGATTACACGTATACTAGTTTCAAAAAAAAACTCCGAACATTTCTCTTTGTTGGAAGAATATTAAGGCAATATAAAAAAATACAATAAAAAAAATAACCACAATCATCAATATTGTGTAAAGAACCCTTAATAGCATATAGCAGGTGTTTTTATTAAACCTTTTCAGTAAAGTTACTCAAATCATATAATGTAAAAATACTATAAAAACAGTTCACAAAGCAAATATATTTCTCTCTCGTGTTTTTTGAAAACCTATTCAATGTTGATTAAAACATGAAAAATATATAAAAGTGAAAATATATACTGAAACATGAAACGGAAAGATGTCGATCCTCAAAAAGACAGAATAAAACAGGGCTTCCGTAAACAAATTACATCATTGTTTTATTTATAATTTATAATATAATAATTCCAACAGTCATCATTATAACATGAGAATAAAGTACTTACTTCTTGTGCACACCAATATCGCCAAAGATATATTTACAATATTTATAATTCTTACAAACTCTGGAGCTTACAAGAAAATTCCAGAATATCAAAAATACAAAAACTCCCACGTGGAATTTTCCAAAATTTTTATTACATCTGATATATGTACATATATCTACATTATATTTATTTGTACATCTCTTTACATCACACTGGAATTACATGGCATACGCGTAATGTAATATTAATTTTATAAATGATAAAATACCATAAAAAATACAGTCACATTATTTCCCACATTTGTCATTCAAATTTTATTTTGAAACAAAACTGGCCGCGACAAGAGCGCTTTGAGGGCGTTTTATAAATAATTTATAATGAACAAACCTTATCTGTCTCCGCAGGCTGATTCTTTCCCGGCTTTGGCCAAATTATTTATTCAAGTCTAATAAATCATTTTATACTTGCGAAATCTCAAGCGCGTTATTATGAATCGGATTTAGTTTTTGATGCGGATCTTGTTGATGAATCCGTGATTTGTTTACGGAACTGGCGCGCAATGTATTAATTATTTCGTGTTTATTGTTCTAGTTTTTGACATTAATTTAAACCATATTAAATATTTATGTTAACCGTTTCTGTTTAATCTCGGCCGTTTTAGAGCTTCCGACCCAATTTTAATTTTAACTAAACGTCCAATTGTTGATAAAAGGAATTGTGCCCATTCTAAGCCTATTGAATCAGTGTTTAATCAATTTTGCGGGGATAAATTTGTATATTAAAAGTCATGTTGAGGCACAAATACAGCATTAGATGTTTTAACCGTTTGAAGCCATAATTTGAGTCCATAATAAAAGAAGACTTGAAAATTTAAGATGATTTTAATTTATTATTTTTTAATTAAACACAGTTTCATATATATTATTTTAAATTAATGTTACCTTGTGCACATTACTTATGTCTAAAATATCCTTATTAATATTAATTACTAATGAAACATATTGCAATTGAAACGATTTTCAATGTAAATAAAACCACAACGTCCTGCTCCGAATGTTCTCACTTTAATAAAGGCACTTTTTGTTTCCGCCAAAAACGGCTTTCAAAAAGGAGTACATAAACTGAAAAAAGAATACACAAGAAATTAGTGAAAAGTATAGGAAAATGCTTAAAAAGAAAATTCCTTGAAACAAACCGTAGGGCTTTAGCCGACTTGACCGAATTGCTACACCACCGGCGAAATACATACAAACGATTACATTAATAGAGATAAAACAAAACCTATTTAAGATAACCGTAAAGCAATTGACTATCGTGAAGATTTTGGTAGCCTTAGTAATCTTATTCCAATGTCGAAGAGAAAAAGGATAAGTATATATTAATTATACGCTAAGGCGCAATAGGAATTTGTGTCATTGAATATATTATTGTGATATACAAACTGTAGGTAATATAAGTAAAAAATCCTCCTAAAACACTCTACAACAAAAAAGAGCAGAAAGGGGACGAGAGCTTAAAAATATAGACTCTTTGAGATGGTTGGTTATTTAAAGCATTTAAATTTTTAACCCTCATTTAGATATTTTGTCTCATTAATGTAACAATGGAAGTTTTAAACGTATACAATTCGGTCTCTCGGTACTAAGATAATTTGAAACTTTGTCGGGTTCGTTCCAACGTCCCCGAGGAGATAGCATACTGCCGCGTGTTAACTTTGTTGACGGAAGTGGCAGTAACTGTCCCAAGTAATCCCAGTACAAAGGAAAGTGACTAGAGAAGTCAGCGATTATGAAAGCTAAGCCGGATTTTGTGGATGAGTATCGAATCCAAAACAAACATTTATGTGAAGAACACGATCGCTTTTTGTGTTGGTGTAAAAATATATTTATCGCTTATATATTCAATTCTTATAGACAACAGTGGCCACATGTGACTCCTACCTGCACATTTGCAATTGTCCTTGCATTAAAACAATATTTATTAAAGTTCGATACACATACAGAACATTAAAGTCGTCATCTTCAATACTAACAAAACTGCAGAAGTGCCTGTGCAAATATCGCTGCGAGACACTGCTAGTTCTGCAACAGGAACATCCGCTTTAATAACCTCAAAGACCAGCTCTCCAAGAAACTACCAACACCCAACTACGCACAGGAAGTGGAACATTTAATTAACACTTGCCCGGCAATTAGCTGCGCTCAGCACGAGTTCGCGAGTGTGACCCTGATTGGTTGGTGTTTGATTTGAGTGCAAGTTTCTCGTGTAAATAACGTGGTGAAGACTGGCTACTAAGTGTCGGGTCGAGTATCTCTATTTCCGCTGTTAGTCAGTTTAACTTATTTGAAATATACAAGCACTTCAAGAATGAATATTTGGACTGCGTATTTCTAATAAATGATATCATCATCGCCAATGCTTTTATCGTTTCACTGTTCACAAAATGAGAAGAGTTCTATGTGTACATATATATTCTCATACTAGATTCATTACGCGGTAGACAGGGACTACCTTAAATTTGTATTCTAACGAACAAACGAAAATGACGGACGAAACAAAAATATGTCGATTGCAAAACTGATGTTAAATTTATCGCAATTACTCGTTCAAATGTGATAATTAATATAAGTATTTATATTATATTAGCTTATTGTATCCGATAACTTAATAAAATAGTTGAACACTAATACAATAATCGTGAATCTATTTTAAAACTGTTAACACAACTAAGTGCTTTATGTTTTATTTAAATTCATTTGTAATTAAAGAGATCAGTAAAATAGCAAGCAACAGTCACAAATATTAGTCTGAAACTATTCAAGACAAAGATGAATATGCATTTTCTACGCAAACGTGCTAACTCCTAAGCTACATCTCACTTTCCATCAGGTCAAATTGCAGTCAAACGCGAGCCTATTGCTAAATAAAATAAAAACGGCCTACCGTCCATAGACATCTGCAACTGACATTAAATGAAACATGTTTATTTAAAAACATTTAGAAGAATTGCTTTTATGTACGTATCAAATATTTTAAAAGGCTTTTAAGAGTTACATTCTATTTAATTATCTAGTCGGGACTATTTAAATCCTGAGTTATAGCGACAGTAATAGTAGATTACTGTCTAGTAGTGCAGTATAAGTGAGGATTACACAGGTATAAAGTGTATTCCAAGCAGTTTAAATGTCTTTGTGAACTGTTTGATTTGTAAGTAGTTTTCTATTATCATGTTAATAAACGTAACATCACGCCTGTAATCCCCTCTGAGCTGTAGAAGTGTGGTTCACTCCCACGTTTCACCAGTTACGTTTAAGTCCCATGGAATAGGTTGATAGGTGAGCCTATTGCCATTATAATAAACGAACGTAAAATTATAATAGCCGAGCAAATAATTATGTTTCTCCCGCAAATAGTTATACAAAATAGCAATCGAACCCCGGCTTGGCAATACAGTTCAACAACCACTGAACCAATGGGCAAGTAAGATTCAATTTTATTATGTTGTTTTGCATACTCTGTATTAAATTACAATCAGTGTAAAGAGACTTCACTAAGTCACAATATGACGGTAGTCTGAAACTTTCCGCAGGTGCGCCACTGTCGGGTTAGCAGTATTTGAATTGGAGTCGCCGTTTAGACAGCGCCTTGCGGATGGCGCCGCTTAGTGTAAAGAAGAGGTGGCAGTACAGAATAAGAGATACTTATACAGAGAGAACGTCAACCAACGCGTTTTATTACATAAAGAGGTGAGGAGTATGGGAATATTTAATCGTACTGAGATCGATATTAGGCATAAATAGCGCATTTGTATTAAGATAATTATATGTTAGCCATTAATGAAAATACACAGCTGTGTCATAATATACCATCATCTTCATGCACACAGATAATTATAGCAGACAAATGTATCCGTATTGCATTTACCAATTACTATTGACCAACGCACCTAATTAAAAAAAAAATTGGCCTCTGACGTCATACTTCTCTGTACGTATTGCACAACCTTCGCATCCGTCAAGGCACCTGACTCTTTATTAAACTCGCAGCGTCTACCGCCTACCCGCGTTGCCAGGTGATGTTTGTACGATACGCCTTTGTAAGTAGACGTCTCAAGATATGCCAACAATTCGGCTTGGATACGCTTATTAAAATGTTGCATATTAAGTGGAGTATGCAAAATAGATGGTACTGCTAGACAGGTTAATGATAGTAATGTTAAAGGTAAATGATTGACAAAAGGCTTTCGAGCTTGTGAAAAATCACTTCCAAACGTTAAGATTATGTGATTTCCAAGTCTATTTCTTAGTCTAGTAACTTTTGAACAGATTATGGAGTATTATATTTTTATTGCATACGTTAACCATATTGGCTCGTAATATCATGCAATTACGTAAGACGTCGCAATACGTCAAGAAAAGACAGATTCAATTCACTTAAAACCAATTTAAACAAATAAAAAACCCATCAGAAATAAAAATTAGAAAATCCAGCGACTTTGTGGGAGACTTTTTAATAAATTGTACATCCTAAACGATAAAAATAGAACTAGTCGAGCACCTGGTAACTGAGTTACAGCCAGTATTGCAGCCCACAATAATGATTCCACCGCGTATTATAAGATTAGAGCCGGGAGATATTTCCAGGACGCTTTTCCGCGTCCCATTTATATCGACCTCGCTTCGATAATTAATTTTATTAGAACTGTAGAAAATTTAGCTTTAGCTTCTTATAGCGTCTGTGAATTAACGCAATTTGCATTGTGAAAATCCAATTAATACACGGACGTCAGATCTGTGAGAATAGATACTTATATATAATTGATATTCGGTGTTCTTTGCCTACCCTGTTGGGAATTGGCCTGGCGATGTAATAATAATGATATGTAATTTTGAGGTTAGAAGACATTAAAAAGACGTCATTTTTTAAAAATCGAACATGTCAGTCAAACCTAGTTCATTACATTGTTCTGCTTAGTGAGATTTCCTGTGATAGCGATTTATATCCAACTCGCCCGTTAGAATCTTTTAATGGTTTAAAAGATCTCTAAATTAATACAAAAAGAAATCTTTGTAACCCTTATTAAGGATATCGCACATTCGGTGCGATATGAGACTTAATAGAGAAGTTCAGAAAGATAAATCCCTAATATAAAATATTTATCAAATGCGTTAAATATACTAATATAAGACATTCATTGTTTATGCAAATACTGTTTACGTCAAACGTTACTTTGATAAAAATAAATTATAGTAAAAGATACCATAAAATGTACACAAACTGAAAAGGTATTAAAATCGAAAAACGCTTTTTCCCAAAAACACCGTTGAACGACCAACTTGTAACTTTAAAAGCACTAATACTACTCACGCTACACAGCAACTTGCTCCGTTCTGCAGTTGTATTTTGAAATTGAATGAACAACAAAAATAATGTACATTACGCGGTCATAGCTGTTGTCAACGGAAGTTTTATAGAAGTCTCTAAAGTTAATATGTACTTAGTATTTGCCGAGGCGTCTCGTAAAGCGTTCGTCATGGTGACGTCACTGTCCTTAGTCCAGAGACAATAAACTTTACCTAATTATTTTTATAAATTCAGCCTAGTTAATAGACAGAGGCCTGATAGCAAGTGGTTTCCGTCGCCAACATGTAAAACACTAGAAAAGTCGCTACTGCGTTGCCGGCTTTATTCCTAAATTATTATTCCTTAGACGGATGCGATTTAATTTTTTAAGTTCAACTTCTCTAAATAAACGATTGTGCTTTAACAAAGTTATTGTGTTGTTGATGAAAGAAAGAAAGAATGAACGCTAACGAGTCGCCGCGCTCTGTTCCGCGGCGCGTTCCCGGAACCCGTCCAACTATTCTCTCCCGGACTTTCCTTGTTCATTAGCGGTTAATTAAAAGGGAAACATTACTAAGTTTTCTATTATACTTGCAACTTTACACGTATAACAAATTTATTTTATATTAATACTAGTTTATGTTTCATCTTCAAGTTTTATTTTTATTTATAAACACTATCATCATCATTATCTTTCGACGACGACATTATTTTCGACGACTCTTATCTGTCGACGATATCTCTCAGTCTCTTAGAATGAGAGTGGTTGAAGTCATTAGCTGCCACGGTGATCAGATGCTTGTTGGTAGGCTTTACACACATTAAAAACTTGTACGGGAAATTCGAAAGAATGCAGAATTCTTCAGAATGTTTTCCTCCATGATCACAACATGTGATTTTCACTCATAAAACGCACATTTTTTTGTGTAGAAAGAGATTCACGCCCGAATTGGAACCCAGAGTTAGATTATCCACCAACCAATACACTATCATCAAAAGTAAGTAGCGAACAAGCATATGTACTATGCGTAGAATCCAATAACCATAGACTGTACTAACATTTTGGATACAGTATGTGTGTATCCATTCAATAATGGTACTGTTATTCATTACAGAAAATGGACAGAAAGATATCTGCCTCCAAACATTAATAGCACAGTTACTCATTACAGAAATGTATGAATACAAAGATATCTATATCCATCCGTTAATAGTACAACTATTTATTACAATACACTAATTAACAACACAATCCCTTACAGCTATGCACATATCAGAAGACATAAGTTTCTTCATGTCTGCTTACTACGCGGTTCAACACCAAGAGCAACAATGCAACCGCTGCAGATGTAACGCGGTCGCGCCCTGCATACCTGATAACACTTACTTTTGATGAAACTACAACACATTGTTGTGCTTGAGATGTTGAACTGCGGTTCCGCTTTCCTAAAGTTAAATGTTGCCGAAGTAACGACGAAAACAAAGTACATTGGGAACTTGAAGTGTTTTCCGACGTCGGAGCAAGTTGCCGCGTTTCCGGAATGCTTTTAACTACTCTCTTTAAAATTTTCCTTGTTCGTTTGTAACTAAATAAATAATAATAAAAATATGTTTATTGATAGGTTTTTTTCAGCTGACCTCATTAAAAGAATTTTCTCTACTTTTCTTCACGGTGGGACGTAAACCTAACTGGTGAAACGTGGAAGTGTAGGTACTATACTCCTCTGCTTTTCCCATTGAGAATAACAGGCCTGATGTTACTTTTATTCAGCGCGTACTCCAATTTTTATCTTAAATATGGATATTATTTACGGGAAAATTTATTTCTTATTTCAAGTCCCAACTGAGTTCAAAATCTTTATAGAAAATGAACGGTTATGGACACAATTACATCTAAAATTCTACAGTGGTATTTGTCATGAATGCAGTACATAAACAATTATTATCACAGCAACGAGCATGAACACATTATTAATTTAAAAAAAAACTATTCCTAACAAAGCGATTGATATATGTATAAACCAAAAAAAAAAAACAATAAATGTAAGTAACATTGTTGTGAATCCAACAGCTGGCGTTCCAGAGAGCAATTTTCTAAAACAGAAACATCTAGAATAAAACAGATGCAAGCATAAAAGGAAACGCTCCGTGAGTGCCGTCGTCAGAATACATACGAGTTTTCGCTCCAAGGAAACAATGTGCCGACGATAGCGTGCTGCAAAAAGTCAATTTTCGTGGTGGCGTCATAACGGAGAATGCGATATTACTGCAAGCGTACCGCTGAGTATCTTTCACATATTGTCACCGTACATAGTATCGGAAGATTGTAGAGTGGGAAATTCCAACAAACTATAGGAAATAAATGCAATATTGTACTAACTCTCAAGCTATTGAAGAAGCAAATCTCTCCCCGGATGTGTTGTGAAATCCTTTCAACGGCCAAAATCGCGTAGGAATATATTGCTATACACTTAAATACTATGCTATACTATTTTAATTATTGCAATTCTGTCTTTAAAATTGATCAAATAATAAATGGTGGAAAAGTAATATCAAGCAAATATAATACCGGTTCATATTAAAAACCATATTTTTGTGACTGGTGAACTTTGCTGCTTAAATTTTCAGATTATATTTAAGTGTTCTTCAAATAACAGTAAAATCTGATGAGTCACCAATGAGTGGTGTCTCTCATTGGTGACTCATCTAACCCACCGATGTTACTATATAGTTTGTGTTACTATCAGTATAAACTGCTAGTCTAGTGCAGTCGTATACAGAAAACAAAATGCCATTTTATGCAACATAAAAAGGTGATCATCAGTAACAAGTTACGCGTATATTTGTCAATTCATTATAATGTATTGACTCAATTTGTGATCGGTAAGTTTTAATTGTGAAACTATGACATGTTTAGAACAAGTTCTAAAAGTGGTATGACCATAATGCTACATCGAATCACCAATTTCGTCAAATTGAAGCGAAGTTGTAAAGAACGTCTTAATTCTCACGAATTGGGAGACGATTTAGCCTGTAATAAAATCAGATGATTGCGGGTGTATGTACAGATACAAGTAATTTTGATAGGCGTGTGCAATGGGCTGACACCCCCGACGCCACCGTGACTTACTGTGGCTTTAATCCTTCTTATTCTGATGAGAGACCCGCGTCCAACTGTGGAGCAATAAAATAAATGAGGATGATAATATTTTTTATAGAAACGAGTATAGGAGTGATGAAATAAAGCCGGTAGACATACAAGCTTTTTTTTTTATTGGAATAAATCTTGTACACGCTGTCCCCAGTCACGTGGCTCGTTTATTTGTTGGAAAAAATGCCGCCACAAAAAACGACACGTACGAATTCCATCTAGATTAGTTTTCACGGCCGTAACGTCGCTGGTCGCATTTCTCTATATGACACCGCTGTAACTTTTAAGTGAACAACTAAACCGACCGATTCGGTGGTTAGAAGTCGGGTCTTATTACGTAGTATTGTAGGTATATATGATTGGAGAAAAGATATTTTTGTAATCAAAAATTATTCTACGGTTTATGTTGATCAATATTACCTTATCAAATAACTACTGACCTTCGAAGACTCAGTGAGCAAGAGACATTATTATCTGACACCAGGAAATCTAATTGATCATTTGGGACGTCTTTTAGTGCGGTTATTGTGACTAAAATTTGTATAATAGATATTTTTTGTATAAAAGACATTAGACGGGAATGTATAATTTCCAAATATAAATATAATAATATAAAGTATCTATGGCCTATTTCTTCGAACCGTCAATGGCTATGTATATGTATATACCTATATTTTATAAAACAGTATTACTATAAAGATAAAAAAAAATTTGAGAATATAATGCCTCCGAATCTTCTAGAACCTTATTTGACATATGTAGAGTGTGGCAACATTCAGATGGGTATACTATTATTGCCTTAATATTTCTCAGCACAAAATAAGTCGAAAGTCCAAAAATAGGCGAAAGAAGAGATTGACGGTGATGGCACCAAATTCAAAAACGAGGTTTGTTTTCAACCAAGATTTTTAATGAGCTCCTTTAAATATCTTATATCTTTCTTGTCGTGCAATTCTTCATCATCAGATTCCGACGGCGTGGTGCTCCGCGGTCTCGATAACGGCCCGGGTAATTCTCTGACGAAGACCTGCACCTGTTCAAATGGAAATTAAATAATATTAACAAATAAGGTAGCTCACGGCTACTAAAAAATATATAAATTTATATTGCCACTAAGAAGAGCCAGATCGAGCTCAGTGGCGTACCATTGGTGAGGCCTACGTCCAGCAGTTGACAGAAGTAGGATGATAATGAGGGTCAAATATGATAAATATTTGAAATAATAAATCGCGATTTTATAAGTAACGAACATAATAGTTCACTTAAGTGATTCGCCATTAACTTCTCGATGCGGTTTAAACTGTCGATATGCGGTGTAATCGGACAATATTTATTACGGCGTGGCGCGCGGCGCCAATACTCCATGATAATTTGAATGCAGCTTCAAGATACCTGTTATTTTAATAGAGATTTACACCGGTAAATCTCTATATTGGCAGTGCCAAATTGTTGGAGTAGCGTAATTTCCTATCTTCTATAACATTACAAAATGTGTTACTTAAGCCGACGCGACAATGTATATAATTACGTATGTATACAATTTCCAAAAGAGTATAAAATTTCGAGCAATAATAAACATGAATATAAGGAGTACTAACATACTATTACGCCTGTAATTTCCGAATGGGTAGGCAGATGAGTGTAGTACATTTCTGCCTTTCTTTACTTACGTTTACATACTATGGAATAAGAGGTAAGCCTATTGTCATACACCGGACACATATTCAGACTCCGTGTCACTACTAAAAAGTATAATTTAAATAAATACCATAGTAATCTCATATAAGGGGTACTAGATTTAGTAATAAGTAATTAATGAACAATTTAAATCCCTACCTACATATACATACATATACTATAACCTGAAACAAAACAAATATTGAATTTACATCAACAAATACAAACTAAACAACAATAATTATTCTGTATCTATTATCCAGCCAATTTGTTTCACTAAATGTACCATGAATTTTTCACGCGAGTACGTTAAATGTATTACAATTTTGTAAGTGGTATTCAATACAACAAATATCATAAAATGGCAACTATGTTGTAAGTTCCTCGGGCGGCATAAGTTATGTTAGTGTACGTAACTTATTTTACCTAGCGGGCCACCGATATCTCTATGCGGTTTTAAACTGTCAATATGCGGGCTCGCCGGACACTATTTATTGCCCTACGGCTCGAAAGTTCTGTAATAATTTCAGTGTAGCGATTCCAAGTTTTATAGTAGTTGTTTTATTTAATTGGTAACTCTGTGTCGTTTGAATATTAAATATATTAATGAACGTAAGGTTTTTGCACGCATGCAATTTGACATTTTTAAATATAATTGTAACAATTTAAAAGCTTAAGCTAGCAGAGGTTTTGTACGAATAAATTAAAGAAAAATATTTAGGTGTCCAATGTTTAAATGCATATTTAGAATTGAATGACTTTCTGTAAGCAGTGGTCTGATTTTTTTTAATATTTTGAAGTGTGAAATATTCAGGCCGCATTTTAATTATAGAAGAAACGTCTTAATCACCCGCATATATGTATACTAATTGAATATTAATAATAATAACTGTCTCTTATTGGTCGAACAATTACTAACGCATCTGCTGATAGAGAAGTCCCGGGTTCGAATCCCGGATCGAAGGCTATAAGGATTTTTAACATAGATATTCTAGTAGACATTTCTAGTAGTGCCCTATAGTCTAGATCTGTACCCGATGTAAGGCAATTGACTCACCACCAATTCCATGGTAGGACGTAAAACATAACTGCTGAAACGTTGGAGTGTACCACACTCATCCATAGATAATTTAGATTACTAGCACAGTCGTAATAAAAAAATATTTGTGACAAAGCCAAGCTATCGATAGTGGTTATTCAATGGGGTGATATTTATTACCTTATGGCTGACCGAGCGAAAGTTCTGCAACAACTTGAGCGCCGATCGCTTCTCGGTCGGGTGCGAGATCTGATACAAACGTATTGCACGGTGGAACTGAAATGTATACAAAGATAATTAGAAATTAAGTGCGTTGATTTGCCCAAATTGGGCGAGAAAACTGATATACAATTCAGCGGAAGGGGCACCATATAGAAGTTTTTGTGGATAACTACGGATAAGTACGAATGAATTGAGATGATAACTATACTTCTTACCCTTTCCAGTAAGCACCACGTATCCCGATACTGGTGTAAAAACACCAGGGGAGTGAGCACTGCGCCGTAGAACGCGGCCTCGCGGTCCAGGAGATCGTCGCCTTCTGACATGCTATGGATGGTAGCGCGATACTTATGCAAGAACACTGTGTTCGAATGCTCTCTATCAAAACTGAAATGAATTTCAAAACTGTAGATACTATATAACATTTCAATGAGGTGTCGTAATAACGAATTAATACTGTTCGAATTTTTCTTTTAATTAAAAAAGTCGACCAACGATTTTTTATATCAATTATTTTAAATCCAGTGCTGCGCATACGACGCGTAGGCCTTACGTGGACTTAACGATTAACGTACTGTAACTAAATGCCCACAGCAATTGAAATCAATAACTTTAGCCTTTATTATTAAATCACTATCTTACAAAGGCGTTTTTTTTCTCACAAAGGCGTTTTTTTTCTCACAAAGGCGTTTTTTAACCTTACAAAGGCTTATAGATAAATTGACTAAGTATAATTATTAAATTAAGATCTTACAAAGACATCATAGTTTAGGTAATTTTATAGTTTTATATGTTACAAAGATATTATAGCTTAGATATCTTTATATTTAAATGAATATCTTAAAAAGGTATAATATGTATTAGATAATTTAATAATTAAATTAATATCTTACAAAGGCATTATAGCATAGATACGTCTAACAACGTCTTTGCTAGTGGGATGGAGCCGAGAGCACGTCTCGTCGATTTCCTCTCTTTTCATATTCCGGTACACCCACCGCTTGTCGTGGGCGAAGTCCGGATCCAACGACTCCAAGTCTTCAGAGTTCGACAGACTCTACAAAATTAATACAACAAAAAGAATTCTATGAAATTAAAGCTAATTTAAAATTACTAAAGGATATTAAAGTAGTCGCGTAACTTAAATTTTTAGATAGAATAGAAATGTAAACATGTACAAAAAACCATAATGTTTCTAAATGTAACCGCTATCGATTTTAAAAGTAGATAGTTGTTTCAGAAATCACAATCACAAATGGATAATCTAAAAACCTGATTATTAAAAGAATATGTAATATTTACAGCAACTTTACAAAGCTGACTTTAAGCTTAGCTTGTATAAATAGACAAATTTGTTAATTAAACAGTTAAATCCGAAAATCTATTAAACTCACCACAGTAGCAAATAAACCAAATACATAGAGGACCCGGTGACAAAATACAAGTCCCATTTCGAACCTGGATTAAAATGAATAATTACATTTTGTCGACGGAAATTCTAGCGGGTGCTTAGTTTGGCCGGCGTCAATTTAGTATAGGGCTTAAATACATTATTAATTTAACACACCCTGTTATATTTGCACCACGTAAATCTATGACACTCACTCTTGCATGTCACATTGACTGCGATACCGTTGATTGAAATGCTCACAGATAATTCACAATATAGGCATGTAGGTATATACTGGTTTGTTTATAACGTACGAGTGCGAATAAAGTACCTTTAAGAGCTTCAGTATTTAAATTAGGTAAAGCTTACATACAATAGAAAGTGTAATTATCGATATATAAAATGGGTAGATATCACCCTCAAACAGCAGACATCTCAAGAGAAATTTACAAAAGTATCTATCAAATACATATGTATATAGCGAGCAGAATTTAACTCATTAATTTAAATTAGCAATTTGCTTTCTGATCGCATGATCTCGCTCAAAAATGCGATGCTACGTATTATATTCAAAATTATCCAAAATTATCAATTATATCCAAAAACTCTTTGTGTGATCAACGCCTCCAAAAAACTTGTGATGTGCTGCTCTACGATACGATCGAACAATTGTAAATTTTATTTTAGTGCAAATACTTAAAATTGGTATACGTTGCGTTGTGAACTAGCGCGGGAAAAACTGCCACACGTCGCGACCCGCGTCACACAGTCTACGAGTAGTTCGGGAAAATATGTATTCAGATATCGTGTACGAACAGAACGAAAAGAGGATTGATTAAAAAGAATCAACAGAAATTAAAATTTAAAAACATAAAATAGGTTGTGTAAAATTTGGAATTAATTAAATATCAAACAGTTTCAAAATATATTTATCACAAAATAAACAATACACATAGCAACAGCAGCTTGCAATATCTTGTAACACACGCGCCACTATCGCGGGCGATCACGCTTTCATCGATGACCTTGGGTGTGGGTTCGGTTTCTGCACCAGTTGGAAGGGAGTTTCTAGATTCCAACACGGCCTTTTGGTGGAATGGATCCTGGGGATAATATACCGTTATTTTACAATGTAAATCAAGTAGTAAGACAAACATATTATAATAGATATTCAGGTATGCAACATAAGAGTTCTAAAAAGCTTCCTTTGATTTTGTATTTTTTTTATTTAGAAATAGGCTCGCGTGACGGGCAGAACCATTACATATCTATGCTTCATCATCATCGTTATCAGCCTATATCAGTTTACTGCTGGGTTTTGCCCACGCTGTGGATAGGAATTGAGGATTGCAGAGCACCTTTCGCACTGCTTACACTGCTTCCCGTAGGCGTTCAGAGCATTCAGTCGTGCATTAGTAGACCGCGCCAACCAACTTTATGCTTATTATGTTGAATTTATAAAACCGACCATTCGACGCCCTGGCGGTCTCTTCTCCATTCTGCGACGCTTGCTCGTGTTATTCGGTCTTTTCGGCTGCGAAATGACATCAAGAATTCACAACGTGACTTCAACCCGTATATAATGACATCAAATATCCAATAGGTTGCAATTATTTAGAAGTAAATCATATCTCCTGGCCTTAACCCTCTCGTTGTGAGAGGAGACCCATATCCCAACAGTTGAATGATAAGGGTCGAAAATTACAATTTCTTTATTTTTTTATTAAATCGTATCTCTACACTCACTGCACCAAACTAAAGAGCATGCGTTTGGCAGATAAAATACGCGGATGATTCCGAATGTTATTTAAAACACGCAGCTCAAACCCCGTGGCACGGTACCGACCACCAAAACCGCACATCCCTTTACAACATATCAAGGTTTGTGGATTGCCACGCAACAGTTAACGATGTACCATTTTCGTCAGTATTTTTCAGTATACTGTAGTGCTTATGTCGAAGTAGCTATTGACATTCTACAGAAAATATACGAAAAAAGATTCAAAAAGCTTTTGTATCTGTCCATTGCGTGCCAATCAACAATATAATATACCACTAAGGGAGTGAATGACATACGAGTACTATGGCAAACTAAAAAACGTTCATTCATTCAAAAAGTTCATTCGTTCATTTGTAATTCAGTGTCATTCAGTCGATTTTAATTCTTTTGACTGGCGTCATCTATAATGGATACCAGTATCTTTAATTGTTCACACCAGAGAATTTGTTGCTCTGGTGTTAATAATAATGTAATTTTAGTACATTGTACTGAGAAAACCCGCCTAAAGTTATTGCAACAACTTTTTTGTTCGCTTTTAATGCATTACCGCGTTTTTCGTCTTGGGATGCCGCTCGTACATGTTGACTGGCGTAATGTTCTGGATGAACTCCTCCATCACGAACCTAGCTCGCGCCACAATCACCTCTAAAGCCTTCATATGTTTCGCGATGTCTCTCGGCTTCTCCACTTGCAGATATTTACTAAACTGTTGAGTGTTAAGGAATGTTTATGTAAAATTATTGTTGCATCGAGTGATGAGCAACAAGATAACTTACGAACCATGAGCTAAAAATGATGGTCTTCGTGTTTTCTGCCTTCCCCGTAAAAGCGTAAAGATATTTATGTATAATATACATATAAAATAATATCACGGGTTTTTAAAATATAAAGAAAAGGTTTATAATAACACCTTAATAACATTATTCCAAAAGAGTAAAGAGACTTTCTAGAACATTCATTTTATACTAGAATCATTCATAAAACAGTTCCAAAGGTCAAGTCTGGTCACAGTAGGTAACAAGCATAGTCCAACCTCCAGTGTTTGTTAATTGTTAAGTGCTAGGAAGTAAAATAGACTTTAACGATTATGGTCTGGCTGTACTCCTCGTAAGTAGCGCTCATTAACAATTAAATGGGTCACGAGTCCAACTACTTAACTCTGTGGAAGAAATAAAAAATTAAACGTAAGTACTTGTAGATTTATCTACTACATCTGGACTGCTATGAACCTATACTTGTTTTAAGACAATAATTATACTTAAACCTGTTTAATAGGACACCATCCGTACTTCCTCGTGGTGGCTGAATCGGATACGAGCATCCATACAGCAGCCACGATCCTTGGCAAGGTCGCGTGGGGTTCGCCCATCATCAGCCCCGGCGTTTTCACCAGCGCGTCGAAATCTGGCTCAATCTCTAAGGCAGATGTCTCTACGAGCAACTTGGAGCGAATCAGCACTTGGACCAGTTCGGGAACTAAACTGCCATCGTCGCCTTCCAAATTTCTGAAGAATTTAATGATATTCCACTACAATGACATATATGTTAGCAAAAGATATTTATTTTTAAGTACCTACTAATAACTATGTGATTCATAGACATTCAACATGGGATTCACAACGTCAAAAAAGCTTATGATATATTTCTTGTACGTCAAGCTCAGACATTGAGCGGGTGACTGTTGGTGATATAAATAAGTCCTTTCCATTATTCAGAGATCGTAACATTTTACTCCTATCCGAACACTGTCACACAAACATCAGGTTAGCGTGTTTAAAAGTTATCATATGCTGTTGAAAATTCTTATAAGTAACACGACATGTTCAATAACATGCCACACCAAATGGAAAGTGATCTGTTAGTTTACACCTAAGAACTGGCAATAAAGTGAGACATGACATTATTTAGTAAAACGACAAGAAATGTCAAGTAGAAGTAAATGAGACATCGCGAAATAAAAAAGATGACCGATGGACGACATCATTCATTCTGGACCTACAATAAAAGTGATAAAACGTTTAAGTGCCCTTAGAGCTTCCATAAGGGACAAAGAAGAAACAAACACTTTATATCAATATAATGGTGAAATATTAGTTGGGAAATTGTTACCCGTATATTATCGTGCGAGAAGCACAAAAGATGCGCGCACCGTTTTATGTAGCTACATTATAATGGTGATCGCCATTAATAACATTTACTTTACACGCCCGTTCTTTTATGACGGCCAGTTGGAAAGAAAACTTCTAGGCTGGAATTATATAATGGCCAGCCGAGCAGAAAACTTCTAGGCTGAAATTATATTACGGTCAGCCGAGAAAAAAATGTTTCTCTGAAATTGTATACAGGTTGTATAAAAATAATTTAAAACTGGCAACTCGATTACAATTCACCAGAATTTGCATGTCTATAGATCTGTCATCGTTAAGCGATCCGGCGATTTTTAAAGGGATGAACAGAAATAACAAAGCGTCTTTAAAGACTCTATACGTCCAAAAAAAATCTTTTTAGTACAAGCTGTAATTTTCAATGCCCAGATTAAACGATGGTCCTTTATGACATCCAAACGTTGAATGACCGTATCAAAGACAATGGGTATTAAGACTAATTAGTCAATATAGATAATGATACCCGAATAGGTAATGATTATTAGATGTGTCTTTGCAGATTTCACTTTAATTCATGTTAAATACAAAAGAATTGCTAAAATATAAAATACGAGCAGCTTACATCCCTGTTAAAAGTAAAGTTATACAACGTCTTACATTTCGTAACAAATACGATAGGTATACTAACTTAATCAACTCGAGCATGAGTCGAGCGACCTTCCCCGGCGCTGGCCTTGGGTACGCCACGCAGTCAGTGCTGATGAACCTGGCGGGAGGTGAGTCAGTCTCGAACGCAGCTACCAGGTCGCGCTGTCGGGAATCTTCTGCTGCCAACCAGTCTAGGGTCAGCGCTGAACGGTAAGCCGCCAACCCAGAGGGCGGAGTACGCGTCACATTGCGGGATTGGTAGTAGTAATCCTGAGCTTCAATCTGGATTGCAACATATTTAATTTTTTTTTTAATTATTGACTGCCTCGCAGGTCGAACTTAATTGCTGAACGATAGATTCTGGGTTTGATCCCTAGATTGGCTGTAATTAGGCTTTTCTAACTCGAAATCGTAGTACCTAATTGCTCGAAGTCTGGGTTTTTGCTTGGTATACAGTAATAGGCTCTACCCTATTCCATCGTGGGACAGAAATGTAACCGGTGAAATTTGGGAGTGTACTACACTCCTCAGCCTACCCCTTCGAAGAGATAAAAGCGTGATATTACGTCTAATTTTCAAAAAATATAATATATAAAAAGTTGCGAAATAACGCGAGATTTCATCAAAATAAACAGTACAACGGCATGGATTAGACAAAACACAGCCGGCGCTTCAAACTGGGATTATGCTTAGAGAACTTTTTCAATTTGGCCCACGCTGTCAAGTCAAATGGGATCGCAAATTAGTTTACAACATCAAATTATTAGGTGACGAGCGAGGAGCCGGACAGGTACGTTTGTTCTACAATATTGCTTTTAGGTTACATTTTTTTTGGAAAATGAAACTTTTATAATTCGTTATATGACACTGTGACAAAATCGTATTAAATTGTAATAGTATTACTATTTAAAACACATGTTTTATATATTCAAATAATATTACTAATCATTACTAAAATGCTATTTTTATTAACTTTATGTATACAACGTTTACGTAACATCACTCCTGTAATCCCCGAAGGGATAGGCATAGGCGTATAATACACTCCCACATATTACCAGTTACGTTTACGTCCCATGGAATAGGTATTGCGCCTATTGCCATACACCGGGCACAGATCCCGACTCCGAGTCACTTCTAGAAATTCTAAATTAGAAATATCCAATAATACCCGCCTGACCCGGGTTTAAACCCAGGATCTCACGATCGGCAGTCGGGCTTGCAACCACTTCACTCGTATAAAGCCATAGAATAATTATGATTTAAAATTTTCTTAACTTTTTACTGAAAGATATTGTGTTTTTCAAGCATTACACTTTAGTCGCAAATGAGCGATATGACCCAATTGACGGGAGTCCAAAATAATCTGAAGACATCCGTAGACAAGCGCATTAGACAAATTCTGGCGCTACTTTTATAAACTGATTACCAAAAGATTAAGGGGTTGAGGTCTGAACAAATTTGCATCGTAAAAATGTTTAATGGTCCATCACGCCGAAATGGGGTGTTAGCGGGTAGGTGACTTTATTACACGTATAAATTTTGCCTCAACATCTTATTTTCGGTAGGCTCTCCCCGAGCCAATTCCCTCAAATTTAATTACGTTAACTAAATTTCAGCTCATAATGTAAACGATTAATCATCAAACATTACAATTTATGTGTGCACGTTTATCAAAACTGAACCCTTCAGCGTGTTGACTTGAGATTAGACTACACTTTACAAGATCGTTCTTACTTTATTAAAGTTCTATTACATTATTTTCCATTAAAGGCCGAAAATAAAACACGTAGGTATAATGCGTTCAAATTTTTAAGAATTAAAAATTCTTGACATTTTAGGTTTTTGTTAATGTACTAGAAGATCCGATATCATTAAGTACTTAACTAGGGTTATAAATTACAAAGAAGAAAAATTTAACAGGTTTTAATAAGAGCCGTTTAACTGTAAAGTAGATTCATATACTATTTGATTTTACTCAAGCCTTATTGACAACTAAACGAATGATGAGGCTGTAATGAACGCATCTGTGCCACATTACGTTCAATGATATATCGGCTTCATCAGTCAAAAGGTAATTGACAACTTCAATATTACCGGAGGTAATACGCGTGACAAAAGATGATTTGATATACCTACATGCGAATGTTTACCTAAATTAAGTATTGTACAAATACTTTTAGTACATAGGACATACTAACACGTTTATATGCCGTAGGAGTATGCAGAGACAATTTTTAGTACGTCTCCGCTTTCAGTTAAAATATCAAATTTACTATTCTTTACCTAACGACACAACGGTAGATAAAACTTATCGACAAGTCTGCAGTCTAAACTTGTAAACATCAAAGGGCTTTTTCAGATTGGGGTACGTGCGGTGCGTTTATATGAGCTTATCCTCGTTTTTTTTAAGCGAATATACGCGAGCCCAGTGCGACACAAGCTTTTTATAAGAGCGTAGGCGCGTAGCTCTACCTCATATTCTAATATGCGCGAGCAAACTACGACACTTCCCGTCGCACTGCACTTAAACAGACACATTAGTTCAAATGAACGACTGGAGTACGCGCGTACTCTCTCTTTCGTCTCATTGAAGCATGAAATAAAACCCGCGTATAAACTCGTAGGCCAAAACGAACGTAAAGAGCGCCAAAAATAAGCTAATCTAAAAGAGCCCTAAATCCGTCAAGCCTAGCCGCCCGAGAGTACAAGAAAGATGATTATGATTATGTATACCTGTACTAATGATTTTTATAGTCATCCACGTATAATCATACAACCTACCTGTCACTATACTGGTTTAAAACTCAATTTCAATTAATATTTTCCTCCAGATTCATAATATTTAAAAAAAAACAGATTTATGAAACTGTAACATTATAACGACGCTAAAAACGAAGCGATGGCACAGCGCAGGGTCAAGGCGAAGGTTTATGAGGCGCAAAATTAAACGACCCGCGAGCGGGAATCATACAGCACTGTAAATAGGATTGTAGCGACACACATTACGCTTGACAGTTGAAATGATCGCAATCCACCTACCCCACATTGCAAATTCAGGGTTTGTTTTTTGGTAATAAAACACTGAGTGTGCTATATTTTGTGTTGAAAGAAACTCGCCTAATAAATAACAAACAAATGTATTATATAAACTCGTAGTAACTTACCGCTGACATTATTGCAGGTCCTAAACGATCAACAAAGATATGAAACGTTTTATGCAATTGGCCCTTATATTGGGGACAGCTAGTGGCAAATGTTGTCGAGCTTGACCATGGTTTCCAAAGCACGTTAAACAACTACGCGAACCCTGGTTGTTATTGTTACTATCGCTAACACTAGCGGATAACATCAGAGATACTTTAAAAACATCGACATAGGCGTAACCAGTGACTCGTATCTTTTTACCCATCAACATTAGCAAAGCGTAGCAAAGTATAATACATAAGTACCTACTCCATGCGCTTTTTATAAGAGGTAGCTGTAGTCAGTAGCAAGAAGTAAATAGGATTGCACACATACACAAATTTGAACTAAAAAATGAATGAGATCTGTACAAAAGTACTGTATATTCCTAAAGAAATCTCTTAAAGCAGATTGGAGAAGACGTTATCTTCAGGTAGTGGCAGATAAACGCAACCTTACATAGTAGGAAAGTAATAAAATATCAAAATGTTACTTACAAATTCTATAATAAGATATTATAACTCTTGTATTTATTTTCCCCTGACAGTACGAGTAATATTTTTTGCTAAATAAGTATAATTATATCAACGAACAAATTATGGCGCGATCTTTGACAACTTCATGAAGAGTTCTAAGCACTTAACTTATTATTTACGTATCCATAAATACTCACCACTGTCCATAGAAACTGGAGGAGTAAAAGTATTGTCCTACTCATTTCATCGTCTTAACATACTCAATAAATTTTCGTTATAATTTCAGTATTTGCATGGCTATTTGGTTATAAATATGAATATAACAGATGAAACGGAGAATAATTGACGTTATGTCATTTATATAATCTTCTGTAGGCACTCGAAGTTAACTGTGCAACCTCATGTATCGAAAATGTAAAGATATTATAAAATGTGATTATAAATTAATGTAATATATTTATGTAATTATAAAAGATACTATCCTGTATTGCTAATCTCAGAATTTTTCTTATTAGTCAAATACAGTAGGTAATGACAGTCTTTTAAATCGTAATTCAATAGTTATAGTTGTCAGAAGCAAATATAGCCTTCTGCTAGCTAACGCGTTATAAAGTTACCATATGTACTTACATTGTTATAACGCGCAAAATTTAACTAGACACCTAGCTATGATGGCTGCAGAGAATACTTTTATAAACGTAACATAACACCTGTAAGTATCCGAGGGTAGGCAGAGGAGTGTAGGACACTCCCACATTTCACCAGTTACGTGTATTGTACTCCAGCGCTACTTACCGGGACCAATTGTTTTCAAATCATCCAGGAACTTAATGAAATATACTCACAAAATTTCATCCAAATTGGTCCAGCCGTTTAGAAGGAGATAGGTGACAAACAGACGTGCAGAAGAATTATATATATTAAGATTTACATTTATTCTTGTATGGTAATTTTGGCGACTTACTTTCAAACTTATTCGAGCTCCTTCTGGAACGTTCTTCGCCCATTCGTCATATTTAATTGATAGTCAGTGAAATATTGATTCATTAAAATATAATAGTAATGTGTACTCCATATTTAGCGATAAGAAACAACGGAAATATAGAAAGTGTACACTATCAGGTTTTATTTTACTGCAAGTGTCGCTCATTATTACTTACAGCGGCTCAGATTATTATCATTTCACAATACACTTCAAACATTGCAATACCGTAATTGATAAATTAATGTCTCAAGTGCTTTCGACAATTTTTATATATTTTAAATTGACACACCAATTACGCACATAGTGCAATATCATAAGAGATAGGCTGACGTCTTAAATCTATGGTAAATAAACGTCCAGTTAAATAAATAACAATTTATTTGGTAAAATCTCATACAAAATAACAATTCTTAGGACACATTTGGATTTTAGATTCACGCTTAATTCATTCTATTCTCTATTCCTATGCCTAGGAACTAGATAATTAGGCACCAACATGAGATAAGGATTGTATAAATTCTTAATTATATTACAGAAACCTTTTACATACACAAGATTCTCTATCTCATAACTATATTCACACAAAACATGTGCTCATATGTGCAAATATGATATAAAAATATTTATGATCTTTAACAATTATTAGTCATCCATAATTATATAAGAAATATATTTTCTTTATAAAAAATAAGACACTGTATATGTTAGAGTTGCCTGATAACCACATATTTCTTATCAATTTAATTAAAAAAAAACCTAACTATATAATTTTCACAAAAACAGTAGAAAATGTAACATCACGCCTGTAGTCCCCGAAGGGGCAGGCAGAGGAGTGTAGTACACTCCCACGTTTCACCAGTTACGTTTAAATCCCATGGAATAGATGGCGAGCCTATTGCCAAAAGTCATTTTATAAAATAATGTTTTATTGAATCGTACAAACTATTGTTCAATTAATTGAATCAAATTATTACGAACAATGATATGTTAAAATGTCATAGATCAATAAACAAACTATAAATTAATCTGTTATCTAAACTATTGTGAGTGGAAGACACGATATAAAATAATATAAGACAGAAATCAAGAAATTGTAAAAGGGAAATCCACCCATAGTCTCAAGGAATCTTATTAAATTTCAATTTATGTCCAAATTGTTGGTGTATCTATGACACTCATACGAAATAAATATCTTTGTTTTCCTAAATAGTTATCATTTTAGACAAATACAAATTTTGTTAGATTTTTATTAATAAGCAAACTAGAAGAGTTTTTGAGACATTTCTACCCAAATTTAAATATGATCAACTCCTCATAGAAGTCAGTTTAATGCTGCCCATATGTCAAAAGCTTGACTGTCTAATAACCTAGAATTTTTCAGTAACTGCTTTCCAACTGAAACATAACCTCGCATTCACTGGCGCTCACGAATAGTAATATTATGCAATAAACTTTGTACTGTTACATTTAAAACATCAAAAATGAGTATAGATTTTCATTCATTCATTTTTCCCATTCAATTTAAATTTTTCATTCAATACGTGTACACTAAACTGACGTATATATACACTATGACATCATAAAAAATTATATTAAAGTGACTACTAAATGACTGGTGTAAAAAAAATGTAATAGGCATCTCACTGCACATGAATTGGCCTTCATTGCAAATAAACCCCTATGAGTATAACAGTAAGGTTGCAATTTACATGCCGTTGTAGGCGGGCCCGCCGCCCCCCTCGGGCACCACCCAGTTGATGTTCTGGGACGGATCCTTTATATCACATGTCTTACCTGAAAAAAATCACAAACCACTTCACATTATTTGAATGCTGAATATCAATATTTCGGATGAGACAATATAACTATCCTTGAGTGCAATGATTTATATACCTATTTATAGTATACTCCTAATGGTAATTATAACAAAATCTAAATTGTGAACAGACAGCAATACAATCATAAAATTAATGTTCGTCACGTTAGCGTTATTTAAAATCTTATAAAATAATGATAAGATCACCAACACTCAGGTGAGTTCCGGATCTCTACCCGGATATTGAATTAGGTATGATGTTTATTTAAAAGGTAGAAAGTTAAAATGTGTTTGTGAAGAGTTACTGAAAGCGATACGGGACGGTATTTCGTGGCTTTCTACCTTAATAGCAGCCATTGACTACTCTATTGATCTACTGAAATATGAATGAGTTCATAGAACCCGTCATCGACATATCAACATCAATGTCTAATAATTAAGAAACATAAAAGACATTTTTTATTTGTAAAAAACATACTTACAGTGGATGCAATTTTGTGCGTTTATTTGCAGCCTCTGCCCATCGCCCGATTCTAAAGGTACAAACTCGTAGACACCTGAAAAATTTAGTAAAAAAGATGTTATTAAAATTAAGTATTGCATTGATCATAAATTTGGACAAAACACAAGACCTTTTTAAACGTAACTTGAAGAATGGAATTAACGTACGTGAAGGCGAAATGACGAGAAATTGAGTTTATAAGCATATTTATAATGAGAAACATAAATGAAAAATGCTTATAACAGCACTACCCCCCCGAATATGGTAACACTGTTTATAACTTTTAGAATACTCTACTTCATCAAAATTTCCATGAATTTACTCATATTGTTCTTTTAATCGATGTAAGGTCAGGATGGACATATGAGTCCATGAATTCAAAGAGCACATATGTATATATTTTTACCTGCAGGACAAAACCTGGCCTCGGGTCCCTCGAACACCGCCAAGTTCCTCTTCACCGGCACCGTGTCGTCCCTCAGCGTCAGGTGCGGCGGCTGGTCGGCCTCGTGATTTGTGCCTTAAGCAAAAAAGTTAATACATAATTATATACCAATATATACATCATGTAACGTGAATTATACCGTGAAAAAATTGAATGTTAAAATAAAAATTACAAATTAATAAATGTTTTTTTTTTATCAGCAAAGAGTCCTGCATATAAACATTAAACAAACAAAGCCTTCTTAAAGACCTTTAATTTGAACGCGTCTAATGTGCCATATATTTAAATTTATTTCAAGCTATAGCCTTTGTATAGTCTGTTATAAAATCCCATGCAATTGTATATAGGTACAATTTGCAAGTGTTCTTTATACTTTTATTACTTTCAAGTTGATATACCTGTAAGGGCAACAGAAGAAAGCAGATCGAAGGTGACAACGCCATCAGGCTTGGGGTACTCTATGGGCTGGAACTCCTTAGCAGGCTTCAATCTGGCGTAGTCGGCACCTGTGTCATATTAGGACATTTAAAATCTTGGACAAATGGATGGATGGATGGAAATCTTGGACTTTTTAATGTAACCCAACCATTTTGTATCGCTACCTTTGACCTTTAGTCGTATTTGCAACGCGACAAACGCATTTCAATACCATTATTCATTATGGTTATTGATTCTTGTTAATACGATGCCGGGTTTGAAAACGAAGTAACGATCAGTATCGTTACACAACTGTCGCATAACAGTCGCGACACAAACGCGTACTTTGTAGCTGAAGGCATACGAGCCGCGATTATATCGCGTTTATCTCGCGACTATTGCTACTTAATACCGACAAAACTCACTTGAACGACCTCGTTTAATATTAACTTCAATTACACAATTTTGTCTGTATATAGTAACACCGCTATATTTGTGTTGCGGTCACCACTCAATATTGGTTAGGTTCAGTTTTCAGTGATTTTCAATACCAAAAAGATACAATTATATCCAATCACTATCTGGCATACTTAGTTAATAAAATAAAGGTCAAAATTGGAAATAGTGAACACATAGATTATACTTCAACTAGAAAACATACCACAGTAACATAATGTAAAGATATTGAATAACCCGGATATAGTAATTACAACTAAAAAGTTTTGCAAATTAAAGATAATGGTAACATTTTGACCTCGTCCCAAAACTAGATAAAGCAAGTATACGGGTAATACTACTTGTGTGTGATTGTGTTCAAAATAATTTCGAAGTACATATTTATGACTGGCCTTACCACCATGACTGAAAGTCCAAGGTTCCTTCCCGCGGACGAGCGTTGAGAAAGCCGAGTACGCCACGCCGCCGTACAGGCCCAGAGACGTATGGAATGCCGGGCGACAGTTGCGCACTTGCTGGAAATGCGAATTTTAACACAGTTTTACTAACGTTACAGAGGTAACATCGTGCCTGTAATCCCCGAAGAGGTAGGCAGATGGGTGTTGTACATTCCCAAGTTTCACCCGTTGGCATTACGCCCCTCTAGAGAATAGTAATTTTTGGTAACGTCTCTAATTACTCCAAAAAGGACTAACCTTGAATACATATCATTAAATCAAAATAAAACTTAAACTTTAGGCAATAGAGAATCAAAGTTTTTTGTTGGTAGCCCAGAAATGTTTGAGAAAGATTTTTTGAAATTCCTATTCATTGAGAGCCCACAAATATAATAAAGTACTGGATTTTCTATTAAGATACCATTAAAACTGATAATAGTATTGATAAGAAAACAAAAGGAAACAGATGAATTATTAAAACTGAATTTAGTCGAATCAGTCAACATTTTGCCATTATATTAACTTAACCAACCAAAACTATAGACATATGCTAGTTTTATATAAAATGAGATGATATATTACCTTCAACTCTTTATAAACATAAGATTCTTTAAGCTTGTCTTCATAACTTGTGGGCACCACCCCTTTCTCGTGGGTCGCCTCACCGGACAAGATTAGATCCATAGCTGCCTCAGCTGCTAGGATTCCTGGAAACACAGTGACAAATCAGTTAATATAGTGTTGTAAATTACATAAAAATATCCTGAAAAAATAATATTATGTCGGTAACGTGTCTTGTTTGATTTTAAAATTTTATCATATTTGTTGTGTATTTTTATTGTGTTTTTTATTTCGATTTTTTGGTGAAACGTGGGAATGTACTAAAGTCCTCCACCTACCTCTTAAGGGACTATAGGCGTGATGTTACGTTTTTATATTTTAATTATCGACAATATTTACAAACTTTATAAGTTTTGACTATAATTATTAAAATGCAAGTCTCCACTCACCACTCTTCATAGCATTATGGGTGCCTTTTATCCTGGGCACATTGAGGAAACCAGCAGTATCTCCAGCGAGACAACCTCCAGGGAACACAGGGTTGGGTAGACACTGCCAGCCTCCCTCCACTAGTGCGCGAGCTCCGTATGCTATACGGGTACCACCTGAAACGAAATTGGTGAACCAAATAGGTTACTAATAAGGAATTCATATGAGAACATGAAAGATACATAGATTATAAGGATGCCTACACTTAATCTGAGAAGTCGAATGTGCACTTTGATGTACCAAGTTTTAGGTTTGTGACACTGAGTGTGTAAATAGCATTGGCGAGGATCAAGGCCTTATACAGAATACTCTGTTGTGCTGTTTTCAAATATATTGGTTAAGGTTCAGCATTTTATTTTAGGACCAATTCATTTGCCCTACCGTCATTTTATTCTCATTCTTGTTGTAAAGGAAAGAAACTAAATAAGACTAGGGAAAGAGCTATTTATTGAATAGCATAAGTAATTACCTTCAAACATCGGCTTAATATAAGGATGTAGCTTGAATCTCTGGAACTCTCGGAAGGGACTTATGTAAGGGTTGACATAATCCAGCCCCACTACAAATCCGGCAGCCACCAATGGGGCTTCGCCCTCTGCTGTCGCCAGATGGTAGATGAAAGAACCACCATATGTGTTTTTGTTTAATGGCCAGCCGACTGTATGTTCCACTAAACCAGGTTTATGATTCTGAAAAATTACAATTTATTATAATATGTACATGTAACATTATGGTAGCCTACAATTGTGGGACTAATCCCAAAGTAACCACTAATAGTTAGTAGCAGGATTTCTATTTTTTTTATATTCTCCTGTTGTGTGGAAAGGCCAGGCTGTTAATCAATCAAATATGAAACTAAATTGTATTTTTTTTATATCAAAACTTATTGTGTATGCCTTTTCAATTCTACCATGTATTATTATTATCAACTGTCCTGCAGTGCAATGTCAAATTTAACAAGACTATAAGTTCTTAATATGATCTTAGTAAGACGACGAGTACTTAATACACTGTCAAAACACTGGCAAAATGATTGCAGAATATATCAGTCAACATACCTCAGGTTTTACCTCCCAGAGCTCCTTCAATCCGATACCATATGACTGTGGTTCACTTTTTTCTCTCAAATTGTACTTTTGTGATACCATCTTCGTAAGATGTCCATGACAACCTACAATGTACATATTTATGGAGGTATGTCATTAAAAACGTCTGTTGCTATATCACTCATTTGCGAGAAGACTGATATGTCAAAAACCACACTACAAAAAACAGCTTTGATATTTTTAAACCATTACAGTACCTAAATCTACTATGACTTATGACTATTCTATGATCTATGACCATTACAATAGTTACAGAATAAATATGATTCCAAACTTTAGCACTTTTCTGAAAAATAGGGTTTTGCCATATGACAGTCTTTTAGCAAACTAGCGATATTTGGAAAGAAAGTCAGTCAAGTTTTATACCTGGTAGTCACCTGTGAGGCTATGGATAGACTGGCCCATGGTGTATTTTTAACACATGTATTATCAGAGATGTTCATGTCTAAAATGTTAAACATTTTTCATCTTATAAGAAAATGATATCTTTAAAATCAAACCGTTCCACAAAATAATCTAGTGTTAAAGAAAAGGTAAAATCAATATGGACAGAAAATACTTAAACACTTTAATTTTTAAAGTCACAAGTATAGAATTTTGTCTATATTTTTGGCATGGATTTCAGTCCTTTAGCCGGATACAATTAGTTGAATCATAAAATAACACACAATATTCCTTTATATATCTCTGTACATAATTGTAATAGGACTGTCGAATGTTTGCTTACTCCTTCAATACCTATTAGAGGGCATTACATAAATTGAATCAAAAACATATGTTTTAACTCCTGTTCTTCAAAGTTTCCCGCTGAAAATGCGAAAATTATATATAAGTTTATACACTAACCTTCAGCAAAAATGGTAATCTTGGAATGAAACTCCATGCCTCTCTCAAACATGTCTTTAGGGCTGCCGTCCTTGGCGATGCCAACGTCTCCAGTAGCCACGCCTTTAAGGGAACCATCATCACGGTACAGCAGTTCTGCTCCTGCACAACCTGGCCATACCTGGAAAATATTTAATGCTAATTATATTTTCATCATCATCAGTATACTCCCGTCCACTGCTGGACATACGTCACTCCAACAGCACACCACTGAGCTTGATGTTAAACTCTATGTATTCAACCACTGCCAGCCACTTTACATATATTGTCACTACACTTACCTTGGGAACTATAGTATACTTTATACAACATTATTAATGGAAAGATTGCAGATTATCGTTATTAGACCTACTTACAGGAGCAGATTAACACTTATCCCACTGCACTCTTTAAGCTTGCCTAAGGTGATCTATTCATATTAATAAAATTATACTTAATTGATGGCTTAGGATGTGAAATTATATCAAAAAATATGTCCAATTGGTTATTAATTTTAATATATAAAATAAAAAATACCTCAGCCCCCACTGCCTCCGCCTGTTCAGCCAACCATCTCACAAGATGGCCCAATCGCACCACATAGTTGCCATGATTGTAATTAGGTAAACCTGAAAAAAAGAAATGACTTCTATAAAATTCAGATATATTTACTGCCAGATTAGTTGCAACAAAAAAATCTATATGAATGCATTTTAAATGTTACTCTTAAAATGCATTGCAGAAATTACTAAGTTGTGTTTTTATAGCGTTTACATGTGGTAGTGCCACTATTAGTATTTAGCCAGCAACATTTTAGACACTGAACAAACATTGACTTTGGTAAAAAACTTTTTGATAACACAATCACTAGACATGTGGTTTATATCAATGTTTGAGGTAATTCAAAAGAAACTTTACAATGATAAAATTCTTTATACTTAAAAAATAGGTGTTTTTTTCTTATTCTCTCTAGTACTAGTACACAACATTATATAGTTAGAGAAAGTTTTATATGCACTTACCAGGGAACACAGGAATGGGTATCCTTCCAGACTTTGTCAATAGTCCAAATTTGTCAGATGTGACGGGAGTGTTCATTGGAGCCCCTTTTTCTTTCCAATCAGGTACCAGCTCATTCAGAGCTATAGGGTCCACACAGGCTCCAGAGAGAATATGACCACCAGGTTCTGCTGCCTTTTCCAGAAGGGTTACTCGGACTTCCTGAATTTAAACAAGAAATACATTTCAATTTAATATTTATCATACAACTTTTAACTACTAAACTTATACTATCAAACTTGATTGCACATGGGAGTTTTTTTTCACAATTTTACTCATCTTGGAGAAATTGTACATTAAGGTATTACTATGAAGATATGCATACAAACTCAACTTTATAATAGGTACTCCTAATTAATGAATATTTTATAAGTCATCAATCTCATCATTAACATCGTCATCATCATCACTCAATCACCTAATAACAATTAATGAATGTTGAATAGGTAATAAATGATAATTATTAAAAAAAATCTTATAGCAACAAGTCCAAAGAAGCTATAAATTATTTGTTATCTCAGATTAAATTGAAGTGTATTAGTGCTAATCAAAATGAATTTTAAATTCCTTAGTGTTTGTGCTAGCAACAGACATCACAGGTAAAACGAAAAATACTGTAATATGTATAATGAAATAATGAAACTATATGTGTCATGAACTATGTAAAACTATTTAAGTGTTGCTAGTATGCAGGATAAATATTTATAAGGCAGAGCTGTCCCATTCAAACCCTAAAATTCTACTATATTCAACTGCATGAAATTCTTTGTTATTTATTTTGTTATATTATAAATTGGCAAACAAACCTCATAGAATAACGAAATAAGAGAAACACATAAAATTATACAAATTAAACAGTTTCCAAAACGCCAAATACATCTCCTAAATGTCAAAGCGAAGTAAATAACAATAAGCATAGGATGGTTAAACCTACAGCCCCCTTCTCCTCTGCAATCTGTCTCGCTCTGATTGCTGCAGACATCCCGGCTGGTCCACCTCCGATTATGAGAATATCTGTCTCCTCCGCCAATCTCTCCATATTTACATCTAGTTATTATAAGGAATGAAATTAAAATCATACTAAAGAAACAATTAAATCATTTACATTATTCAATTTCCACCTCAATCATGTTCTATTTATTTAGACAATAAGAAATTTAAGTATACGAAAAATGAAAGTTAACAAAAACCAGTCTTGTTTGTTTTTTCATTAAAACTGTCCATTTATATTTGAGTATGTTTATAAAATTGCATTTGTTATCAATGTAACAAAAGATAAAAGTTACTCTACACTGTTTTCAATGATAACGGACTGGTAACTATACAGTTAATGACGTAAGTAATTAATTTAGTTTTTATCACAAACTTGTCAAGCTTACCTTTCCATCTTGGATCCTTATCTCTCGGATGTATGGTGTAATGAGTCGTTATCTTTGGATAAACATCTGAATACAACCTCCTGGTGGCATTTGTTAGCCTCCCTACTGTAAAATGTAATAAATAAACGTGACAATTTATAGAATTAAAAAACAGAAACAATTGACTTTTGAATGAACTTTGAACTTCGATGTACGAAGGTCCATTGCGTAATGAAAATTAAGAACTGTTAATATTATACCGGTTAAATAATCATAATATGTAAATTCAATAAATACAAAAGTTTTTTGTTCTTTACGATTTGAAAAGTTCGAAATAATTTAAGAAACAGCTGATAATGCAACGTCACATACTCCAAGTGATTTTTTCTACATTACTGTGCATAAAACATCTCCGTATCGAATACCACCGATTCCAGAACACTTCCACAACATATTTTAATTCATTTGTATTATCAATTTATTTAAAAATATAATTATTTACCCTGACGAGCCGAACTAACAAGTGCCTTCGCCATTTTCATAAAAACATACGTTCCGCTCTCATTGGCATACGTTGCGACTGTAACTACAATGACATAGATCCGCTACGAAAAATGTAATTTTGTGCAATAATATAACGATTACATTTTTAACATCCCTTGTTTTTCATCTCACATTATATGAAGGTAAAATTTTCTTTTTTAATAAAATAACGTCAATATTATAAATAACACAAGGCAAAGATTCAAACTACATGCAACGGAACGATTATTGTATCAATTGAAAATTTGGCGGGAAATCTTAAAATTGATACTATTGCAATAGCTTGAATTTGAATTTTTAGTTTGATAGTTAGATATTTAATTTCAATTTGAATGAATTTTTTGTTTGAATTTTTTAACCGGAAACTGATTAACACTGAATAGGTACTTTCTAGTATGCTTCAGCCTCACTTTCCATCAGGTGAGTCATGCTATCAAACATTTGTTTACTTTATTTAAATAAAATACACAAACGTGCTTCTCAATAATTTGATATCATACATTGATTACGAATCTTCAAACGTACCCGAAAAACTAGTCTAAATTTTTTTTACTGCCTCAGTGATCAAAGATTGCAAAGGTACTGAACAAGAGATCTTGGTTTCAATCTCCTGCTCAGACAAAGTTTGATTGGAATTTTCACACTTGCAATTGGCAGCAGTAGTCGGGGTCTGAATTTGGGTTCGAGGAATGGCAATAGACTTACCTCCTGTTACATAAGTAGTAATCGTAATCGAAAAGTAGGAATCGTAGTCCTCTCAACAACAATAATACAGGCATGATATTTTTGTTAAATTTTCTGAAGTTAAATTCTTAATAGAAATATAAATTCCAATTTGACCACTTTATGCAATCTCTTTAACCACGACACTACATCCAATAATTGCAAAATACCAATCGCGGGTATAAGAAAAACCAGCTAATTTAAAATGAAATTTC
>DWME01000340.1:0-36039 GCA_018244795.1 Parelbella ahira ahira | reverse complement strand
ACCGATAGGGAGGCCCTGGGTTCAACTCCCGGGTCGGGTATAATTGGATTTTTCAAATTTGGAATATCTAGTAGTGACTCGGAGTCTGGATCTGAACCTGGTGTATGGCAATAGGCTCACCGCCGATTCCATATAACTTAAACGTAGCTGGTTAAACGTGGCGATGTACTACACTCCTCTGCCTACCCATTCGGGGATTACAGACATGATATTACATACAATTTTTTTTGTAGAATTTATTGCTGACAGCTAGCGATGCTGCAGGGTAATAGCAGGTAAAAATATATGTATATTTAAAACGATATGTCAATACATCAAACGGTAAAAAATTCGCAAGGAAAAACTACGACAAACATTCAAAATCATTAAGAACAAATGTTTCAATTTGGGCTCATTTATTATTTAAAGTTTTAAATCATTAACGAACAGATTAATCTTCGAGGATCCAAAGGATAAAAGCGTGCGAAACGTTAATGGACCGGACGAAAAAATATCGATTATTACAATCCTGATGTTTCCACTTTCAATGGGAAGCTGGAATCTATTAACCCTAAGTATATATTAAGTACATATGTAACTTTCGGGTCTAATGTGTTATTTTAATTACAATACAATATCGCTTAAACATAACTGGTTTTTTAACAAACGAAGCACAAATTGTTGTCACGAAAAATAACAATTAATATGACAGTGATAAGAAAATTTTTATATACTTTTATCTAGCCATGGGCTCAAGATTGTGCCTTTATAATTTAAATATATTATTATCTTAGTAAGTCGATTATTTTGTTAAAACGTGATAATATTCCGTTTCTTCTGATTTCAAGATAAATAAAACCAAGTTTTATGAAGTCTGTAAAACGGTACATTTGAATATAGAGCTTGTCACTTCGCGTCGCACCGTACTTATGTGACCACAAAGTCACTGGATTTTCCTTCGAGAACATTTTTTTCTTATACTGTCATTTTTATGAGTGCAATTCTCCTTGGCTGCGATATACGGTACCGCATATTATTAAAATTTCTTCCGTATATACTGATTCTAAAGTAATGCAAAAATAATTTATAATACATGAAATAAAAATTTGAAAAGTGTAACTGTATTGATATTAAAGTGAATCTAGATAAAATAACATTCTCTAAGCAGCAACAAGCACCATTCTTAAAGAGAACATAAAAACGAGACCTTAGACTGTATAGAACATATTATGCGGAGAGACAATGTAAAATACGGCAAAATAGAAAATAATATTACTTATTTCATTGAACAGTCATAACCCAATCGTCTGAAAAAAACTCCCTACATTTTCACTCAATTACCTGCTTTCTCTTGCGTTACGGAAATTTCACCTATATCATTTAAACAATTCAATCAATATCAAGACAAAATTTGTAGATCACAAGTCATGTAATCTACAAATTTTACCACGATTTCTCGTAGAATTCGCAAAAGAGGTACTGGATGACGTCAAAGCTATACTAAACCGCTGATCGATTCTTTCACCAGTTCGAGCGCAGTATAAAGACTTTGTAACAATTCTAAAGCGTTCAAAACCTGTGTAAATGTCGACTAGAGGGGCTTAGATAGCATCGATTCGAAAACTCACTCTACATGTATTTAAAAAATTACATCTACGTATACGATACTCTGCCAACCCGCACTTGGCCAGCGTGGCAGACTATGGCCTTAACCCTCTCAAGTTGAGAGGAGAACCATATTCCAACAGTGGAATGACAAGTGGGTCGATTATTATAATATTATACGATACTCTGGAATCTCAAATATGAACAATTGACAATCACTATTCGAAAACAAAACAACTTCTGAGATACATCTGGTGTAGGTATTTACTCTCGAGAAAATATCTCTCGCTCAGATTTCTGTGCGAGTCCACGTGAAATAAACCATAACCTAGTTGAAAATATTATGACAGGGCTACTCCAGGCAGTAATTCAAATTCACCTAGTTACGTTCATTACTAGAAGTCCCCGTGGCGTCGTTCGCGTGAGCTTCGGAACATTGTTTAACAAACTCGATATAAAATTTTCACTGTGGACCCATCAGGGACGTAAGCGTATAGATCGTTGGCGTCTCTGATCCAGGAGTACACTACACGTAGCTGTACATGCGAAAAACACCGTAGCTGTTACCAAGTTGTAAGCATACCGTTTTTAATCCAGTAATTTTCGTATATTTTATTTCTGTTTTTCGGGACTATTGACAAAACATTGTAAAGCAGTTTTGAAAACGAACGTTGTCAAATCGCGCTTCTAAACGCCAAATGCGTTATAACCATTAGTTACATACATATGTATGTCTTCAGCTATTACTTCAGCTTCAGCTTCAGCTATATTTTAAAATTATAATTTTCTATCGACAAACTTTCGAACAAATAAGTAGGTAAATAAAACCATGGAACGTTTAATTTGTTCCAAGCCAACGAGATGGTATGTAATAAAAAAGAAGATTTTAAGTCATTTTAAAAGTCGAATGCACCCCAGGGACACACAACGTGGTTTCTCGTTAAGAACCTGTCAATTCACATCGGCCGCTTCAGCAGTGTTTTCACAACTTTAGTAGCATTCGCTTCGCGCTCATCCTTCTACTTACTTTCGTGTTTTATGAGTACGGACCTATAAATAAAAGTATTACATCAGTAGAAAGTGTAGAATATGTCTTTAAGGTCGCTGGCTTAACGATTTTCAAGCGTATTTAAAGCCGCCTTAAATGTATTTAGGCAACTAAGCATAAGCTCCTAAAACTGTCAAAGATTAACGCTCCGATTGGGTATTCAGCGAAGCTAAATGGATTTAGTGGCGCCATATTGGATGACTAGATGATTATTTGTTATTATGGTCCAGAACTTATGTAAAAAAAAAACAGAAAGAAAATATATTATGTTTGAATTACATTCTACGCAGAATTAATCACCGATTACATTTCGGTTATTAATTCTTTGTTTATACGTGTTCAATGTGAGTACATTAACTTATATTTTTATGATAATACATACCTATAGATATAGACATGGTTAGTGATTTATTCATGACAAATATTACTTTATCATCGCAACCTAATCCTTAACAAAACATTTGTAAGTTTTCGAGTCTGTGCACTAAGTCGATAAGAGTTTTGCATTATTTAGTGCCAAGACAATTCTCGCGAGTATTAGAAATATTCCAAACACGATAGAGCATTTCTTGTTTCTAAACATGATCCCGGTCCATTAGTTTCGCTGCAGCGAGGTCGATCGTCGCTAATGTTCGACGTTCTTAGACGATTAAGGGTTTTTGAAAAAGCGGTCACGTCGTTCACCACTGTACTTGGGAATTTTCTCTCTAAATTTTTGTATACGCAACACTGACTTAAGCTATAAACTTGTGTGAGATTCCTTACTAATACATCCTCCCTAATACCTACCTACATCATCCGTAATGCCTCAGACTGTACGAACTTGCATACAGTACAATACATCATAAAATAATCTAAGTTTTAAAAATATATGCCACAACTAATTGCGCTTAGTTTATTAAATATTTGTTATCGATGGATAGCGGATGCGCTTTATTTTGAATCTATTGTGATTTAAGATTTTTGTCTAACTTTTTTGTCCAAATTATAAATGTACCTATGCGTGAAAATTCCATGATATTATGACTATCCAATAAGTACTTGTAAACATGAAATAAACGGTAAAGTGTGTAACAATGAAGTCAGAATAAAACCGTGCGAGCGAGTGCATGTAACACACATTCATTGATAAGATCGGCACACTGTCGAGCATTGTATCCAATAGCGGGCTGTACTACTGTGCGGCAAACGTATCCGCGCAGATAAATCTACAAGATTTATCCTTTAGTCGAACTGCAGACATGTATCGCGCATCGCAACATGCACAGTGTGCTGCAGCCGATACATCACGACCGCTGACCTGACGGATTATCTGTAGCTCCACGTGTGACCCGAGCTCTGCCCCTCCAGCTCCACTCTGAACCAGTTACGGTATATCGTATCAACAGCTGCTATGAATGCTGCTTTTATGGTAAAGTAATTACAAGCTAAAGTGAGGAATATTTTATATAAGTTAAACCTTTGGTCATCTTCGGGTCTATATTTCGTTTTCCGTAAGCCACTTTACGCTGCTATATATATGACACCTCGAACGAATAATTAAATACCCACCAGCTCTTTTATTAAATCTTAAATGTTATTAATGTTTAGGTACATTATTCGATTCGGCTAGTTTTAAAAAATTCTACAAAGTTGTTGTCCCAATAATCGGTACTGTTCTCGGATCCGAAACGGGCTAGTAAATTGTGATCATATCATGTTATTATATTATGTTACGCTAGACAAAATCTCACCATATTATATTTTTATAAGCATAAAATTATTAGAATAAAAATAAATTAATATCGAATGTTTATAAAAAATTAACATTTGCACTAAGCATTCAGGCCTAACTTGATTTAAATTTCAATACCCATATAATTGTAATTGGAAACCATAGAGAGCGCGTTGAATTGCTTTCGACTTTTTGCTCCGAAGTTTTTCATTAATTTTAATTTTTCCGGCCTCGTTTCTCTCCTCTGTTTACAGCCACACTTATTCACACAATCGTACAAAAATCTTTTAGGAGCTTTTATACTAAAGTCTTTCATTACTTTGATTAACTTTTTTTTATCTACTCTTAATTCCGCCACACTCAGACAATGTTAGCTTTAAACAAGAGCGCGAGGTTAATTTCTACAATACGTTCTATATCCGTGAGTTTAAAGGAGAAATCCTTTCCGTAAACAATCTGAACTAATTAATCAACTATATTATTATGGATTGTCTTAATATAATATATTGGTCTAAATACAAATATAATGAGAATTTTATACGAGAAATGTCTAAATATACAAGTCGACCTTAAAACATTTATATCGTCATCATCATCATCATCATCAGCCTATCTCAGTGCACTGCAGGACATAGGCCTTCCCCAATGAACGCCATCGCGCCCTGTCTTCGGCTTGTCGCATCCATCATCTGCCTGCAGCCTTTCGCAGATCGTCATCCCACCGAATCGGAGCGCGTCCTACGCTACGTTTGCCGAGCCGCGATCTCCACTCCAGAACTCGGCTACTCCAACGATTGTCGGTTCTTCGGCAGATATGCCGAACATTTATGTACTTAACACACATTCAGAGACTATCCTCACGTGGTTTTTATTTAGTAATAATTTCGAATAAAGACCTACTATAAAATTATTACCTTATTTTTAAAGTCATTAAGAAATTCCGGTGTTATAGAACGAAGCACTCACTTGTATACATGTTCCTTTCGAATATATTTATGTATTTACGAATCAAAATGTTTGTTTTTCCGGATGAAATTATGCCATATGAAACGAATAGAAACAAAATAACATCGGTTGCAACCTTAAACGCGGCTTACGAGTTTCTTATTCGTATACTTATTTCCCTCGGAAGTTGCCAGCTTAATGCTCTTATGGAATACGGCAAAACATAAGCCGTCCCTTGCACATTTATTTTCATATTATCTTTGAATTGACTACACTTCCGCTCTACAGTTTATTTGTGCAAAACTCGTAACTTGTTCGAGACGTCCGAAATGGAATTCTTTATATTCCACTTTTCATTACGTCGTGGTTTCGTGTAAGATTTTCTCATTGATTCTAGGTGTTTCCACGCAGAAGGCGACGGCGTCTGAGTGATTCCTATGCAAAATCGATGTTTTCATTGCTCTTTTATGGTTTCACCCAGTTGTTCGGTCAAATTGAGAGCAAGCAGAGGCGTGAGAATCCATTCTTGTGCCGAAGCGTTACTTTAATCAAGCGAGCTCGTCTCTTTTCGGTTAACGACCTAAAGTGTCCAATGTACGTAATTAATGATCTCAACTATACTACATAACACTTATTCGGCCATAAACTCCTATTCAATTATAGTTGTTGTAAAATTTTTCTACTTATGAAAGTAGCCAAAATCCTATATCCTAAATGTTAACCGCATTAACTCGAAAATTAGTCATGTCTAAATTGCTACCCTAAAGCTAAAACGGTGCTGCAAATAATTCGAATTATATTAAAAATAAATCAACTTATTCAATTTCTTTTCTAGCAAGAGGATGATTCCTAGCGATTCTGTGATGATGCGATTATATGATGATTCCTAGCTAGTGATTTCTAGCAAAAGGATTAAAATTTCCTTAAACGTGTGCTACTACGTTGAGTCTATACTTAAATCGCCTCTAAGCTTCAAAACGATATAATTTAATTTTATGCAAAATTAATTTGTTTTGAATTTTATGGAAAACGTGTGGTGAAGTGGTCCTGTTTTTTTTTGACGTTAATCTTTAACTGCTCTTTTCACTTTGCATGCGAAATCGACGACCTAGAAATATTTTAGTAAACAGATTTTATATCAGGGACACGTGTGTTCCATTAAAAAGCTTTTACTTTTTACGCTAAAGAGCGTATTTACTCAATTTCTAAAACGTTACAAAATCGCTGCACTGCTAAGCTTCAACAGCGACTCCAAAACTTAATAAACAAAACATTTTACCTTCAAACTTAACCCAATTCCCCTGTAACCTCAAATCGTTCTCCATAAACGTAGTGCTCTACTAACTTGTATTCACACTTTAACTCACCACGCTAATGCTCAGAAAAGGTAACATCGCGTATGTATCATACCAAAGAGGTAGACAGAGAAGAATATTATACTGGACATTTCACCAGTTTCACCGGTTACGTTTCTCTCCCATAACGATGGTGAACCTTGTCATGCACCGGGCCCAAATCCAAATTCCGAGTTACTACTAGAAATTTCCAGTTAAAAAAACTCAACAGTACCCAATCCGGTGATCCGGTGAAACCCAGATCCTGTCGATCAGCAGTCGCACATGCAATTATTATACTAGTGAAACAATTAGCAATAAATGCTATCCCAATGTCCTCTTCGAAACAAGTTGCTTGTCCCCATGGGCGGCACTAGCCACTTGCAATTGCTGAATGTATGCAACTATTGTCTCTTAACAAATCTCGAGAGAGGTTCCTAATGATGTTCCTGCAGTTACTGTACTAATTTATGTACGACCTTCGAGGTGAGAGGCCTTTTAAAATTCGAAACTGAAAGCGAACTTTAGTAGTTGAAGTCAACGTCTGCCCCTTTCAATACCCAGTAATGAAGTTAAGAGCAAATGGCATCAGTACTAAAGGAAAAAGACAAAATATCTTCAATCTAAATCTTTCAGACGTCGGACAACTCGACTGCACTGAAAACATTGCGACCTTGGGCATCTATTCCGAATAGGAGTAATCTGTCTTCATAGTGTCATGGTTTCGGAGACAAAGCGCAAGAGCACAAATATTTAAAAACAAAAAATTTGAGAAGAACTATCTTACCGAAATAGCGGTTATGATACACAATTTTAGTAAAATAATTCTCATGATTATATTCGTTTTAAATATTAGACATTAAAACTTTATAAAATGCAATAGTTATTACTTTCAATGCTTGCTATCAAATGTCCAAGAGAAAATCAAACATTTTAATTATATAAAAAATAAAAACGGTACGAAACCGGGGGGCGCATACGTGTCAAGATTAAATGTAAAAGAAGCACGGCAGGTGTGAAAGTGCAGAGATACTTGACAGCTCGTGCTCTCTGTCTACCTCGAAAGGGACCTGACATTGATACATATGTGTAGATAAATAGTGAAACAAGTACAGAACACGATTGTCTCAACGTTCAACATCAAACAAAAATTAAACTGACTGACTGAAGCGTTTGTAATACGCTTGGACATGATAAGACAAAAGAATGTGCCCATTTGTGTCCACCGCACACCACACGTCGGGGACGTTACTGACTGACAAATGAGTTAAGAGAAAAAGCTACCTTTTTGTTGGAGACTTCGAGACACAGGTGTCCTTGAAACGTTTTGACCATTCCATTGTGCTGCTGACGTCAATGTACAGAAAAAAATAAAATAGATATAAGCCCTGATATTTATTGAAAAACCTATGACCAATTATTATAGACGAATTGTTTATCCGTTCAATTAGTGATCTTAATTGTTATAATGTGCCTTAAATAGATATACTAATGCATTGATCGTAAGTTTATGCCAAAATTTGTAGTAACCATTGTTTTCTAAATTCAATGTTCAAGTCCAATGAGCTTTGACGATGATATCAACGGTGATGCTGTACTATAAGTGGAGGTGCTGGTTACTTTACAACTCATTACGAGCATGCGGTTCCCCTACGATTCCAAAGTCATCGTCAAACGGCTTTAAGTGGATTGTGGTAAGTATTACGTTTGCTTTGTCACTTCATAAGTCAAAGGGAGAATTGAGGTCGTTTTCAAATAGTGTAGTGTTTTATAGTTGCGCTTTCGTCAGCTCTGAGGGTTCCCCTCTTGGCAACTGTAGCAGAACTACGATATATCCATAAATATTGTGCTAGAACGATTATAGTTTGATGATTGTCAACCCTGAGGGATTTAAATCACTTAAGTATCTACTACTTGCAGAAATGAAAATCCAACTTGATTCCATAACTGAATAACGTTCCTAGGCAGCGTGTAAACGGAAGCACGTATAGAAAAGGAAATAAGCTACTTCGAGGCAATCATACGATTCAAATCCTATCAACAACTATTCACACGCAGTAAGGAAAAATAGAAAATCGAGTCACTCCTCAGCGTCGAGTAATCGGCAACATCTAAAAATTGCAAACACTTAATTCAATGAAATATAGTTCAGGAATCCCTGGCAAACACCTCTTAGAAACGTAAGAGCCTGATGAACCAATTGTCAAATAAAGACTGTGGACTCGTATAACTTTTGTTATTTTCTGGCAAACTGCCCGTCGATAAATTTACTTTATGCCGTTTATCAATTACCAAGCGTTATAAATGTTATATAAAATCAGATTTTCCGTGGAAAATAGGAATGTGTGCACGAGTAACGGTATTAACTTCCGCTTTTGTTTGGATTCAGTGGCTAACATTATATTATGACTATCACGTGATATTTATAGGACAGTTAGTGACACCCAGTTTCGTGTCCTTAATGGCAATGTTCGCTGCCTAGTGTCGTATTTTGACTGGAAATATCCGTTGTTCTATTCTGACTGGATACGTTCAATGATAGACACACGCAGATACGAGGCATTGCAAATTAACCGTCAAGGAGGGCGGCGTGTTTGTGACTAGCATCAGGCGAACTTTAGCGATAGCCGTGATTGGATTTCGATATGTATGAACTAGAACCATCTTCTAAAATCGCAGAACTAAAACAAATGAAACAATCAATCTGAGCGTCGACAGACTTCATTTACAGCGTTTTTATATTTTGTACGTAATTTTCTACAGTAATGTACCTTATCCAGTTCCTTTATACATAATATGTACCTTGACATATAACCCTTATAACAAATACACACTTGATAGGGTCTCACAGGTGATTGAACTATGGAACGACTGACAGACTCAATAAAATGCAATTGTCCATGATAAGGATGTATGAAATTGGATCAAAGTAGCCAATTGGACCCATCTCTGTATTTGAGAATAATATGAAAATATAGGTATAATTTTGTACCCAAGTCTAGTCAATATAAAGACAGATGATTGTAAGAATATGTTTTAATATATATTGATCCTATATGTAGTCACTGAATAGAAAATGTCTTTATAAAAAGCTGTCTCGGAAATATCTTTCACTCCGTCATATAAAAAAATATAAAAAAAATACTCGACTTATGCATCTACCTATACTATACCAGACTAGTAATTATCGTTATAACTGACAAAGGTATTTCTTAAAGTTTATATTTATTTACAGTTATTCAATACAGGCAATACGTCTACCGATTGAACATGGAATATTCTATGTTTATGTAACTAAACAAACAGAACAACTGCGCAACTTTTGTTCTTAATATTTAATTGTAGGCGGTTTAATCAATCGCCTTGAGCAGTATATTTGCTACACTCAATTCGCCAGCACACCTATTATTTAAATACGGCAAAAAAAAATTCTTCGGTCTTAAATATACATGCACATAGTTTCTCGATAAATGCGTTTACTAGACCGTTTCATTTCCAAGGGTGGGCACCACATCCGTAACCAACTGAGAATAATTATAGCTAATGCTATTATCTGCTAGCAATAACTGGTCTACTAAATAGGACAGTTCCACTCTAACTGAAAATTAACTAAAAGTTAATTAACAAATAGATCTAGACTGCCTCGTTGGTAGTGCGGTTGCAAGCGCGACTGCCGATCGGGAGGTCCTGGGTTCAAATCCCGGGTCTGTTACTATTGGATTTTTCTAATTTAGAATTTCTAGTAGTAACTCGTAGTGTAATCAGTGTCCAGTGTATGGCAATAGGCTCACCACGTATTCCATGGGACTTTAACGTAACTGATGAAACGTGGGAGTGTACTACACTCCTCTGCCTACCCCTTCGGGGACTACAGGCATGATGTTACATTTAATAAATAGTACTAAATAACATACTCGTAAATAGTAATAATTATATTTTGTATAGTTCAGTTCATGGTTGGATACAGATGCCTACGACTGGCAGCAAATACCTGCAATTGTTGGTCAGGCATTTGCTTCCGTTTGCAGACAGATAACCTTTTTCTTTACTACGGATAGTTCTAGTAACAAGCGAGGTAAAGAGAAAACTAGTATGGAGACTAAATATTTCGTACATATTCTACAATCTGTGCGTATTGAACGGCACCGTTCATAGGGGAATTATAGGGAGTATAATGGCCTTCAGATAGTAACTCAGGATAATACTCTACTCCCGATGCAATTAAGACGCTCTGAATTCTTGTATAGAAACGATTTACTCCCTAATTCGAACAGCGAACAGTTTCCAAATAAAATATTCCTCTATAAATGTTCAACTTGACAGACTTCTTTCTTAACATGACATACGAAAAGAAGGTAGCTTTAAATATGTACAGCTTAAAACAGCAGAAATATACAATACTTACAATTGTATAAATACACTTCTCATAGACATTATTGAAATTGAAGTTGTCAATATTTAAAAAATAAATGTCTACTGAAGTAGAAAGCTTATTTCTTTGTCTTGTGTAGTGAATAGAGAAAAGGAATAAGCAAAAAGAGCGTAGAAAATGGATCAATTACTTTTTCTATTTATATACGCCTTCTTATTTCATATTTTAGCGACGAACTTCGGCACAGCTTACTGCCACATTTATTTTTGTAAATTACTGTTGTGTTTTTCTCTGAAATTGTATTCATTATTCGTAATATGGAAACTTTACCGTAATACGTTTTGCAAAAGCTATCTAAATTAAAAAGCGTTCAACAACTAGAGTAGACAAATTGACAAACAATGTTGTTACCCTGTTGAAATATATTTTGGTGCTGTGACATTTTGTTTAACTATTGGACTAGAGCTTTCAAAGATTGACGGAATATTCGTGGGCGAATAATATCGTGTTTACAACTATAGTCATTTTATATACGAGTAGGTACTCAAGTGAAATCGAACTATTCCTATTAACAGATATGAGTACACTTTAAGAAAATTTATTCTAACAGCGATTTTACATTAAGCAAAACTTATTCAAAGTGCTATCTTGATTTTATGTACCATATAAAAACCTCCTTGTGGCATTTTAGTGGCGCTGGCAGCCAATGTTCGTTATTTAAAATGTATCTAAATTCAAATCCATTCGCATAACTATCAGCGGCCAGACTCTTGGCACTTCGACCCGGATTCCTGAAATTGACGGTTGTAAGTTGGTATAATATTATTGTTACTGTTACGAAACATCTAGAGCCTTTTTGCGTTGGAATGAAAGAATAGTCTGTCTCGTGATGTAGATTATTAACAAATATTTATTAAAATGTCACAAATAGTTTCCATTAATCAATGAATTCTAAGAAATGAACATTACGTTAGTACGCGCCAATTATTAATATTGCACTTATGTAGTTTACTTATCTCTTATTATCTGAAGTGTTTATACCTTAAAACCTTTGTTGTATGCGACCGCAAAGTGCGGATGTACGATATATCAAGTTACGTTGTAATATGTTTTATTGCTTATATTCGTTATATTTAGTCACTAAAGAGAGAACGGGGTAAGAAAAATAGTGGTACTTATAAATGTCCTTTTAATTTATAACTGTCTAACTTTTAGATAACAGAAAAGTTCAACTATTGTTGAACAATCTGGTGTTTTCAATAGGTATATCGATTTAGAATTTCATGGATCTAAACATTTATATCGGAGTTTACAAATATTGTAAATTACCGGTTGAGTTCGGTTCTCTTCTGGTTCCGGACACAAAGCCACGATTGAAAATTGGAATTTTCCTGCGACACTGTACCGAGCAGGAGCTGTGGCATCAAACGAACCAGAAATCGATACAATAATATATGAATAACATGAAAACTGAGAGCTGATCTCGCACAACGCGAGCCGGCTGTAGAGTTCCACTTTTATCATGTGATGTACTCGTACAGAATCGTAAGAATAATGCACCGCGTTTCACCGAACTGGGCTACCCGCCAATATTCTAGTCGGTACACGAATATCGTTTATTTTTCAAATGTTTATTGCTTCGTTGTATATAACTTCTGTCCGTTTCTAGTAGCGGATGAATACCGCTTCCACGTAACTTTAAATAATCCAAATCGAACTAATGGCACAGAAAAAGATTTAAAAAATGATTATGTTGTTTCTCATTTTATCTCAAAAATATAATACATTGAAAATCCCTTCTTATGTACGATAACATACTATGTAAAATGTCATTAGCAAACCGGCATCCGCAACTGCATCGGTTATCATTCTTAATTTCAGTAGCCATTAAATTCTTTGGACATTTTTAATTAATCGAAGAAAGCGGACACCCGGCGGCGACCGCTGAGTGCATAATTTGATTGCCTTTCGTCTGAATGTGTTCACAGTAACCGTAAAAGCTTTTAAAAATCTGTAAAATATTAATTTATCGACGCCGAAACTACAAATACACTATTATGATTCAGGGATAGATCAATTTGTTATGGTGTATCGTTTAATACAAAAAGATAACTTTAATATAAATAGATAAGTTTCATGTAAAAAGATAAGTCAAAATATAAAGACTCTTATTTCTGGTGTCATATGCAAGTAAAAGATCTGATTACCTAAAAGAAGAGAACAATACACACAAAAATTTTATAATGACGCAAGGAATTTGATCAAAGCGAAAAGCAGACGGCGAAACGGCAAAATCACTCGCACCCCGAACACTAAAACCTCTAGAATTATAGAGAATCATACATTGCAGACTATTATCTTCACTTTACTCCAGTTCAGAGACGATTTAACGTCATTTATCATCATTTTAATCTGCCTTGTGCTATTTTATCGTGTCGTTTCGTTCTCGTGTTAGTAAAGCGTTTATTATCAGAGTTTTGTATAGAACATATTACTAAAAGGAGAATGCTTCTTGCGCCACATACAATACAATATCTATTAATAAGTAATACTACTTATATAGTTGTGGTGCTTTTATGAACAAGAAGTAATTAGTAAGGGAATTACTAAGATACAAATATTTTTAGCGTATTCTCATAATTACAGATATTCTCAAGTAGATATGTAGTGAATATATGGATGAGGGCTATTTATTAACTCTTAACTAATATTATGTAATTATAACATTTAAATACGCTTTAAGCGTCATCTAGTATTTTAAGAAATCGTGCTATGTATCTTATAATGTTGAATTTATACGTTAACTGCACAGTTTCATATATTTTCCATTGTGTACCTTCTTAGCACTTCTTAACTAAATTTAACGTGACTTTATGTATGTAAATTGTAATTTCGTTATCAATTTAAGACAGTTGGAAAAAAAACCGAAATGTTATGAACAACTTATTTACAATTAACATTTAATATAATTATAAATAAAATCTTATTTCAATGTTCTTAAGCTATTGGTTTAAGCCGAAAACAAAATTCTATTTAATCATCAATGCAAGTATTCAATCATGATTTCAGCAAAGAGACCCATAACCCGTTTGACTTTGTCCTTTTTAGTTTTTAGCAAATGATTTATTAACTTGTCGTAATCGCCCGACTTCCTTAGGTTTTTCAAGCTTTGTTCTTTAGTCTTAATATCGTATCCAGCGTAAACTTTGTCCCACAATATTTTCATAACGATTCCGTCAAGCGTTTTCTTATCGTAGAAATCTTCAACAGCCTGGAAAAGAGATTTTCTTTTATTTAAACTTACAACACCGTATTGAGGTCGCCCCTTAACCTCCGAACTGAAGCCTGCCAGCAGAGATACTTAAGAAGATTATTTTAAAGTAAATAAGTAGTCAATTTAAATGTTCTTAAATTGATCACATTACACATAAAAAATACAAAATGTTGTATACAATAATTGTATATAACGATTGTATATAATAATTGTATATAACCATTGTATATAATAATATAACAGTGTTTAAAAATACGCGTTACAAAGTAAGTTGTATAAACTGGTTCAAAAAAGTTGTGCAATGAGAAAAAGATGAGGAAGTGAGACAAGATTGAAAATATTTAATTTAAATTAACAATCATTCAAACACAATCCAATTAAATTAATCGTCGATAGAACTCCTCTAAGTAAAGCACATAATTTAAAGAACTATAGTAACAAAATAGAAACAAAATAAGCAAGTGAATATAACGAATAATCCCTGGGAAAAATTTGTTGCTGTTGATTATGAAGAGGTCAAGGAGCCATCGGAAGCATGGAACGGAAATTGCTACAACGAGAAGAGCGCTGTTACGGCAAAGCAGATCGGAACGGACACAGAAATAAAATTATTTTTGCGCTCTATTACATTTTATAGCAACACATTATGAAGTGGGGACCTCGAATTGATGTCTGTGAATTCTGAACCTTAGTCACTTGAAAACGAAAGGAATTATACATATCTTTTGACCACTGGTGAAAAATATTAGTTCAGTTACGAAGTCACCTGATCAAGCTATAATTACACCAGCTCAGTTGTTAAGAATATTTATGGCTCGCTTTAAAGGCGAAGTATAATATCGTAAGGGGAAACCGGTACACCCGAGAGCTCACTGTAATGTTCTCTTAGTCGTGTGAAGTCTGCCAACCCGCACTCGGCCAATGAGGAGACTATTAATCTAACCCTTCTCATTTTACGGGTAACACGAGACCCGTGTCCGTCAATGGAACATTAGATGTGTTGATGATAATGAAAACAATTAGATACACATAAACGTCATGTAAATATCTATTATATTTATTTATTACATATGTACATAAGTACATGGTGGATAACATGAAATAAATAAAATAAAGTTAAAATTATTTTTTAAGGAAAGATATAGTTATTAGGTATATCTTCCCTTTTTTAAATATGAAATAAAATTTCAAATACTAGTCGAATACCCCACATAGTATTGTCTGTAATTTTTATTATGCATTACAATAATATATCTATGTAAGTAAAAGATAGATAATACGAGTTCTAAATAAACTTACTCACGAGTGGTTAGCAAATTTCGAAAACAGTGATACAATACTAGCAGTGAAGTCGGGAAATTTAAACAAAAGCCGTTGCTCACCATAATATAACGGATAAAAAAGACAGAGAGAAACACCGATGCGGTTACACTAACAGCCATTGCGGGGTGTGTTTCTGGCAAACATTTACACAAGACTGTGGAGTATAGGCATTCCAAGAGCGCGCCAAACATCCTTTACGTAAGCGATGATCCGAACTGCTCTGTTGTAGTTTTCGAAGTCAACTGGTAAACTTAGATGACTAAACAAACAACTGCTCACAAAAATGCCTTTTCGTGCCACTTTTCTGACATGACGTATGTACATAGTCACAACGAATAATGAACCATCGACTGAAATGTTTCCTTACTAGACCATGTTTGTTCTAATATACGTATTATGTCAGCCAGAGAAAATATAATTTCCAACAATGTAATGCATACATCAAAACATTTCTATCAGTTAAATTCATAAACAGAGCTTCGTTTGTGATCGGTTTTTCCCCTTTGTTGTATAATCGAACCTCAGGCGAGGGAGAAATACATGTTCGTTGTATTGATATATTATGAATTAATTTTGAACAATCGAATAAAACTCAAAAGAACGAGTTACAAAGAAAAGTTAAATAACCACTACTTTTTCTACTGAATAAGTACCTACACGAGTACATCGCTAAAAGAAATTATAACTTTTGGTACGTCACTTAAATAAATTATCAAAGCCAAAATTGACCTTATTATTTAAAATCGTAAATGCAACATTGAATTCAAATTAAGGATTAATGTAACTTTTGCAAAGTAATTGAAATTCTAATAGGATTTGTCAAAATTTTCCGTCGCGGCTCGATTCAAAGGGATTTAATTAGAATCTTTGCATGCAATCGTCGTCCTTACCAACTCTACAACAGTAGACTAATAAACGTTTTCCATCTTTGTAAAAACATCTTACACCGACCGACCCGACCATAAAAAAATCCCTACAACGAACAAGGCCTAATTTGACTTAGGATATTACTTTACATTTCATTACACCACGTTTTAAAATATTATTTTGTTTGTATGAAATAGCACTGGCAGCATATAATCATCTATTATTGTTTACAATAATTCTTAACGGCATCTAACATTCACAAAGTGCTTTATATTTCGCATCCGACTCACTTATTCTGCTGAATAATCCGCACGAAAGAATAAACGAACTTTTCGGCAATGAACATAGCTTTACGACGGGCCAGCAGGGTGTAATGTACAAAATACTGCTCTGAGGATGCCGAGGACATGAAAGAGAACATATTTCACGTTGGTTTTGCGACTTGTAGTTGAATTATACCCAATTTTTATGACTGCGACAAGAGTCCCCGAAATGAAGGGAATTTGGAAAGGATGGAATAGTTTATGTTGACTGAAGAATGCAGCGCTATGTTTCAGTGGTAAATTGTTCAATAAAAACGAATTCTGTCATTTTATTTTCGCACACGAAAGAATCCCTTAAATACAGTACATCAATTAAAAACTTCGCAAATATTTTCAAACGATACTCAGTAGACGATACAAGCGCGAAAGAAGGGGCACCACGAATTAGAAAGAATAATCGCTATCAATTACGAAATATACCACCCGAGAATTTCGAGTTTTGCCGCCTGCGAGTTACAAGTACCGAAATTGTAGGAGACAGAAGTAATTGAAACGCACTATAGTTCAGTGAAACTTACCGGTCGATCCAATTACCTTATACCTCCATAAAGATTGCCCCGTGCATTTATATACCTATACATGGATACGTAATTCTACTATTCTCATGGAGGACAACCCGAATTTAGGTAGAACTGGTGATATTCATGAAACTAATATAGGCCTAATCGCTCAAACATAATCACTTTCAAATTTGACATCCGGTATATGAATTTTAGAACATGATTGTCATTTCATTAGTCCATCTACTATAGGTGTTTAATGATAAAATCATCTTTATGATTATACCAATTCAATGACATATAAATATTACATTTTCAGTTTTTGAGATTGAGACAATGAGACAAAGATATTTAAGAATATATCCGAAATTCAATATAGCGAAGCACACCAGCTTAGTGACTGGTCTTCCATTAAAAAATCGGTGGCGGAATGGAAAACAATTGACTGATGAAATATATTTATATAAACAAAAACAAAAGAACAAATTGTAAAACCATCACGCGACCCAACTGTTTATCTTCATCTTCTTAGAAAAACCATTAAACACCTAGATGCTCATGCAATATCAAGTGCACCTGTTATTCTCACAGAGTTGCACAAAATGTAGACAACAGGCTATACATCTCTGTGAAAGATGAATGCACCTAAACTTCAGATAAAGCAAATGGCTCTGAAAGATTACCAAAGGCGAGTAGTGCACATGTCATCAGCAATCCATTGGATCGTAAACATGAAGTGATATTCAGCGGAATACTTTTATAAAATACTAACAGAATCTGGCAGACATTATGCGGAATTTATGACTATGTATTAATACTATTTAATAATTCCATTATTTATTACAGGAATTAAATTTGTAACCGAATATCTACTTATTCAAATTTAGGAACGCTAGTTGGACCAAATCAAATAAAGTGAAAATATTCTCTGTAACTTAGCACCTATGTAAGCCAATTGTAATGAGTATGGATCGAATAGACATTGACGTAATTGCCTAAATAAAAATAATTACCCAGAATAAATAATTACCCAACTAATTGGGGCCATTATTAATTAATAATTACAGAAACGGTAATTACACAAATATTAAATAACAGTTGTTGCCCTCGAAGATAATTTTTAAAGTCAACGTTTCTTACTTTGTTTCGTATTAATTGACTTACATCTAGAAAAGCTTTATGTTGCACGTTTTCTGCACTGACTATGCCAAGAGATAAAAGAGTAGCTCCTAGTTGGATTAACTAAGGGGGAGCTGCAGCATTCTCCTCGGCGTGCAAAGTTTTAACAGTTTGAGCAACCAGAGAAATAAGTTTTTATAACGAGTGCGGGTCTTCAGCTACGGAAATGTATGCGAGCTATTTTTACTTTATCTATTGCGTTTTTATTATCTTAATTATAAAAAAAAACCTAGAGTTGTGACATCTTTTAATATTCCATCATTATCAGTGCATGTTAATTATTGCTAACTACATATATCAATTTAATAATATCTTAACAACTTCGCCTATAACGATTCTATGACTATAGAGAGTCCTTGCCTAAATGATAAAACCCGGCTATGAACATAGATAAAAAATTACAAAAAAAAAATTGAAAAGAATCGACAATTAATAATGGAACTATTTATATTCAGCGCAATCTTTGACGAAAATTAATAAAAACACAGGGGGTATTCCAAAACTAATGTCGTCACGTTCACATTGTTTGTGATGTCGATAAATTCACAATGAGAGCATATTTTTGCGACAAAACAAATTTACCATGAGCCGGAGCTACAATGCGAACGTGAGTGCAATTGTCGACCTACTTATCGAGTACAGTACACTATTCCATTGCATTACACGACTCCATTCAATAACCAATCACATAACTGTAATACGGCCGCTTTGTGCTAATGTTTGCTGTGATTCATGGATATCATGGTGATTAAAAATGTTTATTTACTTCCTAAACCTTACAAACAAAGCATCTAGGAAACCCATAGAATTAATTCTGCAGCCAAATTACATCTAACCGTACAAAGAACTTGGATAATTAAAATCTTTGATAGTGTTACTGAGGTGGGGCAGGGTTGAACCAGTTCTTCTTCCACTGTATTAGAATGCGGCTTATTCCTACGTATACGTATTCCTACGTATTTTACACATGTCCTTCTGGTTCGTCCGCATCATCACGTCGGCCTCTTCCGTTCCACTACTGGACATAGACTTTTCCCAAGGTGTGCCACAACTCTGAATCTTCCACAGTTGTCATTCAGCCACTACCACCCACGATTTTAAGATCATCAGTCCAACGGGATAGTACGCTTGCTAGTTCGTGGTATCCATTATAGAACTCGTACTCTCCAACAATCATAGGTTCTACGACATATGGTTGAATCGCTATAATCCAATCAATCTATTAGAAACATTTTCGTGACAGGATATTGTATCAGTTTCAAATATTAATTTCAGCATACAAAGTAAGACTAGAGGGCTTTATCACTAAAGATATAACAAGTCACTTCTATGAGAACAACGATTAATTAAATAAAATCTCGAACTTCCATCTCATCTCTTAGTCTAGAAGTTGACCCACAATAATTTTAAAAAAGAACATTTATTAATGCATCGTAATGTACACCAAATAAGCGTAACATTCATTAACATAAAAATACAAAACAGAATTTCTATATTTCGATTCATTCGTTCATTTCAATCTCTTCCACACCACTTCCTCTCGATAGGATGTCGGTCTAATCTATTACACAATTTTATACCCGTTTTATTGATGTGGAGATGTTGCTTCCTTCATCGTTCTGAGAAATTTTGTACGATTCATCACTTTCCGAATGTACGGATGTGGCCACAAAAATATATTTCTCGACGGCCCCTACTTACTCCGAGTCGATCATTTCTTTATGCTACATCATTAAAGTCCAATTTTGATTATTTACGGAATTTGAACACCAAAGCCGGTCGATAGATTACGTGGTCGGCCTTTTCTTATTAGTAAATAATTATTATTAACAAGCTTTTATATTTACTTATTAATAGCATTGGTACATATTTGTGCATCCTATTAGTACGCATAGATTTCCAGTTCCTATTCCGGGATGTCTGGATTCAAATCCTAACATGCACATTCTCCAACTTATTCCGAGTAATAATTTATGAGGTAGAACTGATCTCGCACGCGTTACTAACTTCACCCATACAGTATTTTTAACTTTAGATATCGCCATTTAAAAATTAGCTGAGTGATAAGTAGTTACTTATTGGCAAATACCCCTTTATATTTTATATGTAGATATATACATATATCATGTTGTCCTTTAGTCAATTGACTAAATATTTACCCGTAAAATCCTATCATAAATAATATAAATATTTACACAATGCTATACGTAATGTAAGGATGTCGAATATCTGAATAGAATCGAATATATGTATGTAAAGTAAGGATGGCATTGAAGGAGAAAAGAAATAATAAAGTTGAAGTTCGAAGAAGACCTTAAAATAATGTTACGTGTAATAATTTACATCGGTATACGAGTTCATGGCAACATATTATGTAATAAGAGAATTTATAAAATAACCTTAAAATATTTACTACAAAGTGCCTGCAGCCGTACATACATATGTATGTTAATATAAGTTAACGATTCGTTGTAATAGTGCCTTTTTTCCCATACACAAGACGTCGGTACCGCATTTTTGTTTCCGGAAAATCGTGGTGCGGCCGTATCCTAATTTATTTGGAGGGTTGCGAGACAAAGAGCTGGAAAGTTTTCCAGCAGACATTAGGTTCTGTAGCGCGCAACGAATTGTTTGCTTTTTTGTTTCCAAGTTATACTTATGCTCTCGGTTCCCTCGTACGGGAGGTTTTCTCTTCTTCGAATGAATAAGGAAACAATAACAACTTTTGGGTCAGTTTTGGTCAGAATTTCAATAGAGTCGCAAACGTAACATCCGGTTGAAGATTGTCTATTGAGCTCTATCAATGAATAATCGAGAAAATTGTAACCGTAATTAGTCACCGAAAACTGTTAATTTTTACGTTCAAAAATCAACCACCATAATTATTCTCTTTATTATTATTACGAGAACAGTCACTTCTTAAGTCGAGATATAAGAGATTTCCGTGTTCGATTTTTAAATAACATTGTTCATAAACTTGTTTACCCAATGTAACAGTGATTTTCGATGAATACCATGACTATTGTGCGGAATAAATCTGTGTCAATAACAAAGCAATTACCGTGATGAGAGAGCTATAAATAATAAAATAACATTCATAGCGAATCTTCTTATTCATCGCTGACGTATTTTAATGTTGTTATAAAAAGACTCAAGCAACGTTATCTTGAGAAGGTCATGAAAATTATTCGTAATTATAATCTAAGGTAAGTCATTTTATCATGTTTGTAGATCTACTTTTATATTGCGCGACCTCCATATTATTAAATGTACAAGAGAGAAATGTCACTAAGCATTCTCTTTCATCTTAATTCGAGAAAAGTCTTCTTGACAGTAAGCCCTTTGTTAAATTTGTAGAACAGCCGACGTCCTACGTGTGTGCCATGCACGAAGCTAACTCAATCTCATCGCTGTCCGGCAGAAATAGTTGATAGTATGAATCTCTCGCTTGAGCACTTGCGTGTCCAGTTAAATGACAAAATAACAATATTAAGCACAGGGATAAAACGTAACCCACGCTAGTATCTCTCTGAAGAGGTGGACATAGGTATGTAGTGCACTACCACGTTTCACCAATTACGTTATATCCATTATAGAATAGGTGGGAAGCCTATTGCCATACAACGGGAAAATAGCAAATTATTGACATACGAGTTATATAAATAAAATAGTACTCAACCCGAGAAACGAACCTAGGACCTCTTGCGCGGCAATCGCGTACGCAACCCGATCAACGAGGCAAGCAAAATACAAGGATCAGCTGAAATTTAAGCAACGTTTCAATCTTAAACATTCGGAGTTAACGTTTTAATATGTTACAGGCCAAAATTAACGAGGCTGTTTATTTACGTTGTCTGGTGGACAATTACAAATTTTATGTACGTTAAACACTTTAAAACATAGAGTCACGTTCCGAGTATGGAATAGCGAAAATTGTGTTATACAACTCATTTCGCGATATATCTCTTTGGCCATTTATAAAATGTATGACGGTATAGGACTCCCGGGGCTTAAAAGTCAAAGTGCTGCTAGAGTCCGTGAAATTGAGAAAAGTATTTGAAATGTTAGAGGAATGGAATAGGATCACGAAGGCTATCTGGATCGTGAGCAGCAGTTTATTTCACGATGCTGCTAGAATATTTAGCAGAAGTGCGGAACGCATTAATTGTTACATGTTCTCTTCGACCATTTTAGTTCTCCATATACCTACAATAATATAAAATGTCTACGATGAATTTTCAGCAAGTATTTCATAATAATTAAATTCAATTCTATTTAGTACAATGCAGTGAGTATAAATACGCAACAATATTTGGAATACTTGATGCTGGATCTTAATGTTCTTTTGCTTAAATACAGGCATGGCTTTAATGCTTGGGAGTTAGTTCTCTGAGACAAACATTCCTGTATGTGTAGGTGTATAGTGTATGTGGAGGTAGGAAGCATATGAACGAAATAAAAGCGTAGAAATACAGTTATAAATTTCAGCAATATTTCTTACCGTTATATAGTGTAACAAAACGTAAACCACCTCTCATTTTCATTTCAATTAACGTCCATTAAGATTTCGTTTCTGGGAAAATTGAGAAGGCAAGAACATAATTTAATTAATACGGCAATCTGGAAGAAAATGGAGCCGTGTAAATGAACCTCCACCGTTGCGACCTAGTGCTACCTATGCATATAATCGTTCCGAGTTTCGTCCACTTTGAATTTCCATGTCATCGACAATTATTGCATCTAATAATTATGAATTTGCAATAAAAAGTATTACGCAGAGCTTATATTCGGAATACATTTGTTAAAACATTTACATATATACATTTTTCACAAAAAGTATTTCGTTCTCGATTTATTGTTTAAACTAATTATATGACGCGAACACTACGATAATAAGAAATAATTTTAAACAAAGCGATTCAAACAATGATCAAATATATCATTGGAAATACAAAAAAGAAAATGTTTTGGCACATAGGTGTGCTTAAAGTATGTTTTACTAAACTGTATCGCCTACACAACATACGAGAACTTACTCGTATTAGCATTTTACAAAGTCCCAATACTCACTATTTAAATGCAATTATAACTAATATCAATGTTTATGATATCAATGATATTTAAAGTTTATAAATGATATCATAATAGATTGTAAAAATAGTTGTTAGTACTAAAATATATGCCGGAATTTTCTCGTTGAAAAAAAAATACCATTCATAGCCACGCAGTGCTCAAAAATATGACTTCCATTTGTGTTAAGCAAATAGGAAGGAAAGCATTCAGTCGATTTTGTTTAAAGCTACATTTTTATTGTTGCTGGTTCTCGCATACATACAATGTAATGTAGTCTGATACTATGCGCTTTATGATATATATATATTAAGTCAAAACGCTTAGAGTACCAGGGTCACTGATTTATTCTTTTATTCTTATAAGTATTACTATAGCTATACGCAAAACTCTTAATCGGTTGCATTTATCATCATCATCATCATTATCAGCCTACTTCCGTCCACTGCTGGACATAGGCATTTCCGATGGCACGCCACTGAGCTCGATCTTCAGCTCTTTGCATCCAACCGCTGCCAGCCACTTTACGTATATCGTCGCTCCACCTAGCTGGAGGGCGTCCTACGCTACGTTTACCAAGTCGCGGTCTCTACTCCATGGTAAAATCAAACAGAAACTATTTTCGAGATTACTGGCAATTTCAATTTTATTTTGGCAATAAAACGCAGTCAGTTTTAAATGGAAAATATTAAAAGCAATAAAATAAAAAGTGAGACTAATAAAAAATTATAAGCGTAATAAAAAATAATAACCGAAGAGGAAGGCCTCTTCGCGAATCACAGGCGTGATGTTTTCTTTATCTGTAACATCTACATGCTTCGAAAGGCAATTCAGGCAGTCGATTTTTAAGATTTTTGTCAGAAAACAACATAATTAAGTAATGTCGTAGCTCCTCTGGTTGGTTTAGAAACTTCGATGGTAACTACTGCGATCCCGTGTTATCTTTTTTCAATATATTTGTACTGTGTAATTAAATTAGTATAAAATACTATCTCGTCAGAATTACGAAAAAAGAAACGTGAATCTGGAATTACGACCTAGGAATAATTACAGATTGTTCATAATAAACGGAATCTATGAAGAAAGAGTAGCTTAAATTAATTAATTTAGGTATATTTGATGACATTCTTAATAAGAGTACAATTAAGTAGCAGTCAAATTTATCGGTAAACACATAGAAGTGACGGTGTCTAATTATGGATAACTAATTTCAGCAGAGCTCGAAAACGTTTTACAACTCACTCACAAATTTGGGTAGGCTCCTTGTTTCACTAAATTCTGTTGTAAGACCATTAAAATTATGTCATATATACATAAGAGTATAAGACACACACTGGAAAGTTGAAAATGCTTTATTTGAGCCTTTGTTTATGCATCTTCATAGTGTGTCATGGTTATTTTAGCTGCCTCTAGTCCTCAGTTAGTCATATTTATTCCGTTTTCCTTTTCCTAAATATCGTCGCAAATCACATTACTTAATTTTTTGACCTTACCTGTTGTTCACATTCCGGATCGGTCGAGATTCCGTCTAGTCATCGACCGACCTACTCTTTTACCTTTCTTGGTCTTTCAATTATTTTTAATATAAACATCTCATGTGAATACATATAAAGAGAAACACCGTCCAATGTCGATTAATCAAATATGGTAAATCACGAGAAAAGTAAATTAGATTGGCCATTTCCTGTCGTTGTTCTTAGTATCCTTAGTTTGTTCTTGATATCCTTACCCTTAGTTTGTTCTTGATACCCAGTCGCTGTCAAGAAAACCCACAATCTTCCGGAGTAGTACATACCTATATTAAATCACTAGCCTAATCGTATATGGGTAGTTATAATGTAAATACGTATTAATATATAAATAAACGTGACCTACAAACATCTTCTTTGATTCAAATATTTTCGATGTAATTAGGATAATACTACATTTCAAATGAATTATACCAAAGAAGTAAGGACGTAAACATTGACGAAAACATTTCTTGGAACTCTCCGTGCTATTATTTTCCGAGCAGATTTTTTGTCGGATTTTTGTGGTAGGTGTATGGCAAATACAGAATGGATTTTGAGAATTTTATAATTCGAGCTTAGATTAAGTATAATTATTATTACTTGTTATTATATTATATTACGTTACGTTACATTACAATACATTACATTATATTATATTATATTACATATTATGCGAAGCGTTGTTTTTAAGATTCCATGTTAATCCATGTTTCGTACACACTTCCTTATCTTAATTTGAAAACGGATTTAGCACTACTTGTATTAACGAAAAAATGGGTTCATCGTGAAACCTCTGTAAAAAATGATCACAATGTTGCGTTGGATGAAAAGTTACTGTAAAAATGCCGTGGCCGAGACACGCGATGAAAAATCACAAAGCAAAATAAATTACGAGTTCAGCTCAAAAGTGTTCCGTTGTCGCTGTATCATGTGATTGTAGTCGCTTTGTTTATTTTACATTACGCCGAATTTTGGGCTATAAGGCTTAAGCTTGCGGCCCGCAATAGCATCCACACGGTCGTTTTGGCCACGCTCTGCGCTTTTATAGCAGAACACGAGTGCGAGTTTAACGAGGTAAGTATCACTTTTGAAATATTGTCCCGACTAACTCTAGGAACTGCAACCAATTTACTATCAATCATAAATTCAAAAATCATTACACTTTAGATACTTATATATGTAATATGTCCATAGCTACATACATACATATCTTCACGCCAGGTCCCTTACGGGGTAGGCAGACCGTACGGCGTGCCAAATATCCCTATCCTTACATACCTGCCGTGCTTCTTCCACTTTCATCAATATCTCCATCTCTTATATAATATGTATTTTCAGTTATTGTAAAACTTATGTAGTTTTCAACGCAACAAACACACTTAAATATTCTCTAAATAAAACTCCCGTAACCAATATTTAGGAATGAGTTTATTACTCGTATGTTCAGATCTGCGCGTTAGTATCTGAAGTTGCCCAACTTTATTCTACTCCTTAAGAGTGTTATATTATTACCGTAATCAATAATTCTACGGTTACAGATTAGAATTACAGAAACGTCACCGGTACTCGTGTTTATTTAACACGAGTATCAAATTAATATTGAAAATAATTCATTAATATTATATGATTAACTATATATTCGTGTAATATATTCCTATCTTAATAACGTAGTAGGCATTGCGTATTGACACCAAAGGTGTTTCAACATAATCCCTAAGGGTTGAGTAATCCCTGATTATCGCTGATGCTATCTTGTGTACTACATTAGTCCTATTTGAAATTCAATATACGTAAATCTAATGAATTGAGGTGACTACTTAACGGCAACACGATTGCTACAGTTAAGCCTTGTATCCGTATGTTTTCCAATACACAATCAGCACCATCGGTCAACCGGATGATTCATAAAAAAAAACGTAACATAACGCCTGTAAACCCCGAAGGGGTAGGCTGAGGAGTGTAGCACACTCCCACGTTTCACCAGTTACGTTTAAGTCCCATGGAATATGTGGTGAGCCTATTACACTGGACACAATTCTAAACTCCGAATCACTACTAGAAATTCTAAATGAGGAAAATCTGATACCCGCGATTTGAACCCAGGACCTCCCGATCGGCAGTCGCGCTTGCAACCACTGTACCAACGAGGCAGTCAGGCAGTTGATTCACATTTTTCAGAATTAAAAAGCTCTGATAGACTATTTATGGTTTTCATTTTTGAAAACCTACATTTCTACGGTAAGCGTTATTAGCGAGAGAAAACAGTCGTTAAAAATTGTGCTTGACAAATTTCTTACAGCGGGATTACAAAATCCAATTTGAAGTGGGATAGCATGGACAGGAAACGCCAAGCCTGGATTCATTTGCGGGTGGAGGCAGGTGAAGTCCTAGATTTATCTGTTAAGATTAGATTTATCAAACTATTGGGTGATTAGCTAGATTATTACTAGGATTATCGGTTCCAGTAACATCTAAATATATGGTACGAAACTATATTATTACTGGATTTAACAGTCAAAGAAACTTCTAATTCTAAACTAGCTTTAGGCTAGCTGTTTGTTATAGAACCATCCGTTAAGAAAACTTCTAACTATACATATGATAACTAGCTAGATCGTAGCTAGCTTTGTTATTGAGTACTGAATGAAACATTTCTGTAATAAGGTAGCTCATTATTGCATAGCCGCAGTAACGCAAATCTAATACACTCTAAGGTCAATTGGCTAAAACGATCATTGCTCGTCTCACTACGCATTCTGTAATTATGTAAATTGATACTGATCGACTCTAAAACGCATAAAGGTCGGAACACATTGCGTCGTTAACGAATTTTAGATAACGTTACTCTAAATAGGTACCCTTCACAAATCTATCGAGCTGTCCAAGTTCAGTGCTGGACATAGGTCTCCTTGAAGGGTTTTTGCAAATAGTCCCTACGCTGAGAATGCGGGTTGGGTTTTTGAATTAATGTTACTTTAAAAAAAACTATTAAATGACAAAGATAACGTGGCTGTATATATAGAATTCAGTAAAACTTCCATGATTATATTAAACTAAAATTCTATAGCATTGTATCCGTTTAAATTCTAGCATAGTTATTGTCAGATACTATATCGCTTGAAGTTATAATTACTAAATACAGAGACAATTTAGTGATAGCGTAGTGACACGTACATATATGTATATTCTACTTATTAAAACCGTAGGCGTTCAATCTTGATTTATAATTAGACACCGCCAAGTGGCTTTTTGCGATGTCAATATTTGTTAACAATTATCAGCTCATTGTGTAGTTCAATAGCGTTCGAAATACATTTTATAGGGAACTACTAACAAATACTATCTTTTCAACGATCTGTTGAATATGCAGTCAAGTATAAAATGCATTATTTGGGTTATATAGCAATTAGTTAATGGATTAGACATTCATAGTTTAAAATTAAAACAGGTAATTTTGGTCTCTCCAACTTGTATTAGGAAGTTCGATAGCTTTAACGAACGGCCCACTGAGCGACGGTGCAAACGGTAAATCATTCTTGGTAAAAAACCAGGTCCTCTCAAATACACTAACCAACCTATGTCGAATATCCAATGACCGTAGCAAGAGACCGTTAAAATATTATGCAGGAGTTTTTGACAAAACATACAATCTTCCTTGAATCGACTGATCATTGGAGATATATAATTTATGATAATTCAAAATACTGATTGGCCAGGCCTATAGAGATTTTGGACGTTTTAAAGTTTTAAATACAAATGCTTATCCAGAATGGAGAAAAAGAGCTGTGAACTAAAACATGACAAAAACGTAACATCACACCTGTAAACCCTGAATGGGTAGGCAGAGGAATACTCCTCTGCCGTCTACTACTCGTACATGTGTAAGTAGTGAGCTATACAGCACACTTACTACTTACACGTGTTAGATAACTTTTCATACTTTGCTTTTGTACACTGTAGTTGTGAAATAAGGTACAAGTGTTTCCGCTAAAGACTTTAAATTACTTCAATAATTTGCCTTTGTTATCGTATTATGCTTTTTGGATAGAATTGGTAAGACATTGACGACAATACGGATTATATATGTAGGTACATATGTTATCTAAAATAAGCAATTATACAAATAAGATAAAACCTTCACAAGTATATAGACCAGATCTAAAGTAGTAATTTAACAAACCAAATAATTTTTACAATATCTGTACGATATCAAGCTGTTGTAAATGGAATTGAATTTTTTCGTAAATCGAACAATGTTATGTCTTTGATATGCTTATAATAGTTAATTACTTTTATTGTGGCTTATAACAAGTTAAGAAACAATTTTATTGCTGAAATCCTTGTCTTTTCCTTTACGCTACCGTACAAAAGCACCAGTCCTCCACAAAGACTAGGTTTCTTAGAAATTAATTCGTTTAAGAAATTGTACTTATCTTGTTAATTACTTACGGCTTCATTTTATAATAAATTACAATTACAATCGTACAACGCATGTACTTATCTTGTAATCAAGTGATTATTTCAGATAGCTGTTTGAAATCTTCAAACATAAAAAAACGTGATATAACCAGGGTATAAAATTAAAATGAATTCACGGCAGAAACTCCTTGCAGTAATATCTAAAATATACAGATCATAGCTGTCAAGTTTCTAGGAAATCATAATATTATTTGCACTATCAATAAATTAATTGCACGGCGGAGGTGAAAATAAGACGACCGTTCGCGCCGCTCTTGCCGTCTTATTTAATAATAAGCCCGGTGCGTCTAGGAAGCTTTTATTTAAAATGAAGGCATAAATATATTTCTATTTTACTTTATATCAAGTAAGCACTCGCGTACACTTTTAAGTAAATAAATATATATTACTTGCACATCTAAGGACACTCGCGAACTTCTTACTTCCAGAAAACTAACCAAAGTTGGTATTACCATGAAATGTTTACTGAAATATGTGCGTTGAAGCGGGACGGCGAAATTGATTGGATGACTGGTAATTCCAATTTTAACTTCAATGTGTTTTTATGTATTACACTTTGTTTTATGAATGTGGAATAACATGTCTTATATTTCATTATAAAACGTACATATGAAAAAATGAGTCACAATGATCATTATTCATCTAATAATCTGTTTAAATCATTAAAGTCCTCATCATCATCAAGTTTTTGTCATAATACGAATATCGGTTAGCTAAAAAATAATATACAAAATTTTGCACAGCGATGTACATTTTAAGTTTAACCACGTGAAGTGACTTCCTCGTTGGTCGAACGGTTACAAGCGCGACTGCCGATCGGTAGATCCTGGGTTCAAACACGGGTCGGGTGATATTGGATTTTTCTAATTTAGAATTTCTAGTAGTGACTCGGAGTATGGAACTGTGCCCGGTGTATGGCAATAGGCTCACCACCTACTTCATGGGACTCAAAACGTAACTGGTGAAACGTGGGAGTGTACTACACTCCCCTGCCTACATCTTCGGGGATTACAGGCGTGAATTTAGGTTCAAAGCTACGTTTTGTTATATGTATACTCGTATATGTGATTTATTTGACTTGACAAATATTATGATAAACGAGAAGCCAAAAATGAAAAAGGAAATGTTACGGACAACACTGTGGTCATACTCAATCATTTCACATCAGACACGAGACACGAAATATGTTTTAAACTTGATTATTCATAAAGAAAATAAATAGGAGTAACGTAATGAAAGTAAAATTAAATAAAACCGTAATATACAGCCGTGAACTCTACGAAGTGTAGCGATTCAAACGAGCGGTATTCTTTAAAAATTCGTTAATTTAAATGCTAAATAACATTTTCCAGCGACTCCACAGGCGTAATTCCGATTTATTCATACCGAATGAGGCAGCCATCAACGAATATTAACACAGCCGTAAATTTTAATGAAAGATACCAGATTCACGAGAATAACACAAGTAACAAGTACATATTATAATCGTCACGTATCCAATAAAAAATAAAAAATGAGAATCTTTAAAAGTAATTCTCTAAACAACTTTGGCTTTCGAACGAGACGCTATAAGCGAGGCAAAAGTCACAATCGATGTTACAAGAATGTCAGAGTACATATTGTTATCACGTCTCTACATCGAAGTATTTTGATAGGCCGGTCGTAAACATAAGCAGCAGTTATTCTTAAAGAATCTTATCAGTCGCAGGCGTATCTTGAGCTTTTTGGATTTCCGACTGCTAGAATTGAACCCGATCTAAGGTTTAGCATATAAGTAATAGTTTTAAGGTTGCTCAGGACTAGTACCTACCTAAATTTTCAACAAAACCATAAATATTTTTGTGCTCCTGGATAGATAAAGCTCTTCATAAACGAGCATCAAATGCTGTCCTTTAAAGTAAAGAGCCCTGTTCATAGTGTAAAATCTGCACAACGGCCCTTGGTCACTGCCGTAAAACCATCAACATACTAGTACGTACCAGCTAATAGATTAACATAATATAATACAGCACTTAGTATAGCGACATAAAGGCTTTAATGATTTACGCATTATATGAAGTAAAAATTCGAAGAGCGATGTCTCAAAATGACACCGCTAATAAATATACGTCATAACTGAAATGGATTACTCTGTTCAGGAAAACACAATGCCACATTTGTACACATATGTACGTAGCCGACCTCACAGGTTGTACGATCATTCCATGTGGTCGTACATCCGACATTCCTATTAATATTTATATACATATTAATATTTATGCGAATATTAACGATATGTTAATATTTCAATATAAATGCGTCATGTTTGGCCACTGTCTAGTGCTTGCGTAGATTAACTTTGAACGTTACATGTTATCTATGCGAAGGTGATCAAAGTCATTCCATTATAGTCCGTGTATCCTCAAGCGAATGTACCTAAGGCGTGCATATAATACTTATTTACCATATTAAAAATACGCTACAGTTCACGCCTGGTTACCTTTGGTGACGGCACACAAATTACTCGTAATATAAATATAAAAATGCTGAAAATAAAAAGTGAATATGGAAATATAACTTTAAATGCGACTGTATTAGAGTTACAATATGTAGTAGAAGATGAAAAGGTAACACGACAACTGTATTTTTCGTTCAGATTCTGTATACATAAATCACAGGTCGTCAACATACTGTAATAAATTTAATGTTAGTATAACTTATAGCATTTTTCATTTAATTTCAACAGCCCTTGCTAGAACGGCGGAGTTGCCGACCACAGACATAGAAAAGTGCAGACAAAGACACCTAGAGCGTTTATTCGCCTTCTTATGTATAAAAAAGTCTAAATATTTCTTCTGTTTGGTTCATTATCTTTTATTAGACGTTTTCTTAATAATCTTACAGGGTCTAAAGCACGCTGTTATGTACACACCAATGTTTAAACCCGCTTTATCATTGTGTACAAAAACATCGTTATACAGTTAGTTCTCATAATTTTTAACAATCCGGTTTTTATCAGGGTATTCACAGCAATCAAGAGCAGAACGCAATGAAGACTATATAATTTGTGACAATATAATCTAAATATGTTCGACTTGTATATACCAGATATAATGATAATTTAATTTTTTCCTTTCAATCCACTTCGCTGGAGTTGGTGATCTTTGTTCGTGTCCAATATACGCTCACTTTAATGAAGATGAGTAGCGCAAGTATTACAGCATATTCCGACAGATTATGCTTCGCTCAGAAGCGGTGTACAGGTTGCATAATTTACGTGTCGCCGAGACACTCTTGTTAATGGTTCGTAATGGCGTTACTTGTTACACAGTTGTAATTTTACTCATCACCTGTAATGTAACTTGATAGGACAAATGAATAGTCGTACTGTATCGTGCTCAATAATAATAGGTACTTCATTAGATACCGCTTGCTAGTACTAAAAAAAGCAAAAAATTCAAAAATGATTTGATGAAGACGCCTAGCGTAAAAGGTCTCGCAGTGACACGGTTGCAATTTCGGCATTTGTGTGGGTTGACCGTCAGTAAAAAACTTTTCACGAAATTTTCAGTGGTATGAAGGGCACGTTAACAGTCAATCCGGATTGTACTCGTTAGCTTTTACAGCGGCTTAAAAACATGACACAGGCGAGTTGACGAGTCACCTTTATTCTCGTAGCACCATTTCCAATTGGAACAGGGTGGTACAATAAATATCAGACTCCCTGCGCTTATTTGGTCCAAATATATTATTCTTACAAACAGGTTATTATAAAGTATACATTTATCTTAAAAATCGCAATAAACACTAATTAATTTTTTAAAACATTTTCTTAGATCACTCAGCTTAAAATACAGATAAGACGATAGAATGTACTAGTATTTTTAAATAAAAAATTTATACAATTTTTACGAAGACGCACGTTTCTTGATAATTAAAAAAAATGCAATCTCTTAGAATGCGGCAGTTTAAATGGACGGAAACCCTGGTGTAGTCAAGGATGTAATAATTTAAATATGGATCAAAAATGTGATAAAGGAAATAAGTGAAAAAAATTGATTTACCAAAGATACTACAGTCAAGTATCCTACACTTTCTAAAGCGCTGCCTCATAAAAAAAAAAACTATTAATCTAACATAATTGACAGTTCCACATCCTGGTATTTTATATGAAAACGTAATTTCATAAGCCATATCTTCTAAAAATTTTAATAAAAAACAATTTACTTTGATTGATGATTATTTGCAATGTACCTAATTCGCATCACATTCGAAGATTGTAATATAATGAAATGTGTAGATATCTTGTACAATGTGAATGGAGCTTAGTCACCCCACCTCACTCGAGAGCGTCCTAAGTTACATTTGCCAAAGCGTGCCAGTAATCTTTGCAATGTAGTGTACAAATTACAAAAATAGGTAATTGATTAATCTAGCAATCACTTCTCAAACTTTGTAGCAATAATTGTAACTTGGTCCCTTGGTAGCTTGTTCGAGTGTAAAATATGGATTTGTATAACGTCATAAAGTTAATTAAATGTGTTGAAATAGCCCTGAAATAATTTATGTAGGAGTGTTGAATACTACAATTGACGTTGGTCAATGAAAAGACTCACTCCTTACTACGTCACTCTAAAGCAACAAGAAACTGCACACATGGCATATACTTTGCAATGAATAGTTAGCATATAAGTTTATCATTCAGAATCGTCAACTTCGCGTAATGTTTCAGATATAAACTTTGTTCAATAATCCCTACCGCCTACATTTTAAATCTGAGCAGAATATGCTCATAATAAAAAATTGTACGCAGAAAGTGATGATTAAATATGGAATTTCTTAATATACCTACATAAGTACCAAAGTGTTCGGACCACTGGGAGATCACTTAAGCCAAGTTTTTGAATACAGCTGTAATAAATTCTGTAGCGGAGCCTTCGCAACAACCTTCGACATTTCGAAGCGCTGGTTGGAAATTTAATCACCGCTCCCCAAATGCAATAAAGACATAATTTCACTTGTACTTAAATCATCGCGAGGAGGATTAATTAAATTCATAAGCACCCTCGTTAGGGCATAAAGATGTGGGGTGGCACTCGCGAGTTCGCGCCCCAAAGTTAAATGGAATGTAACCGCAAGAGTCGACCCAACCTCAATAGTGCGCCGATACTATACCGAGAATAGGCGGGTGACACATATGTACATATAATGTGGTTGTCGAGCTAATTTCCCCTTATTAATAATAAGGAATATGCTTGTTAATTTCCGTGTGTAAGATATCCTATTATTGATCCTACTCACTCGTACGCCCTTGTTACTGAATGAGCATTATCTATACAAACTCTCCCTATAGTTAATTTCATCGCAATCGATTCAGTTGTTATAACGCGATAACGCAATAAGCAGAGTTAGCCACTTTGGCTTTTATGATATTAGATTTGAAAATATCTATTCAAAGTAAAAAGAGAATGTGCAAACCATGTGATCGAGTTTAATCTACTCTACGGATAGCGCAACATACTTGTCCATACGTGAGTCCACTTCATCGTGATTGACTGGCAGCGACTGTTTTATATTCCTCTATGCATTTGAAACTATATTCAAGTGGTCCGACATGTATAGAGTTAGATTTATTCAATGTACTATTGAGACGTTATCTCGGTTGCGTCTCCATATTTTTGCAGAAAATCTTCAAAGTTACAAAATATATCGACCGTGTGTTAACATAGGTACAAAGAAAATTCTAAGAAAATATACTAAGCTCTTCTGACACTAGTCGAGAATGAAAGTACGTTAACATAAAGCGAAATCACGCTAGGTTTCCTTAAATATCGTCGGATGGGGCGCAGTGAAGCACGTCTTAAAATGTTTCTCAAATTCAGTTCCAACTTTTGTAGATAGGAGCATTTTTATCAGCAAAATATATCCACATAGTAGTTGTCCCTACAGCCTGAGAACTAAAACTACAAATTCACAAGAATTAGTTTAGACATAGAGTAGAGTCAATAGGTGACCAATGCTGGAAATAAAATAGGTATATACATATTATAAGAATTATTAGAGAAGTAGCAAACAAATACTTATACATTTTAATTATACCTCTGTCGTTTCTTACAAAATTACATAATAATTAAATATGATGAATGGAAAGTCAACTCAACTTTTTAAATAGAGAGGTTAGGCATATAATGCACCACAGTTGTCCAATTGTTACTACTGCGGAATTTCCATTTACCAGCTATTTAATCCCTTTACGAAAACATTAACCTGATGTTTAGAAATCTGTAAAACTTCAATAGTTATAATATTACATTATACGGAAGTAAAATTCTAACCGTGCTATAATGAGACGCAACTAATCATGATTTCTCAGCCGGGCTTATCTTTTGCAGATTGTATATAATAGGGTTTAACATGTCTCTCAGAAAGGAATTATAAAATACTCGGCAACAATGTATTAGGTGATCACATCACATCATCAGCCTATCTCAGTCCACTGCTGGACATAGGCCTCCCTCAACGAGCGCCATCGCGCCC
>DWME01000339.1:0-36074 GCA_018244795.1 Parelbella ahira ahira | reverse complement strand
TGGCAATTATTATCCTCAACTAACTCTTGTAATATTCTTTTTGAGACTCAAATTTACTGTCAAAGTACACTGAGGAATTTCTAATTTTTTAAGTTTTCTCTAAAACCACACTGTCAAGATTTACGCTTTTATGAAAAGAATATCGAGAGTAAGAACTCAGAAGAAAATAAGAACGAAAAAAAAGCCATAAGAAAGGATAAGAATCTTCTTGGTTTTATCTTTCTACCTACTGAACCTAGACGGAGTGCTATAAACGAAAAAATGACATTGTGGATGTATTATTTTAATGTTAATTAAAATCACACCTCTTAAATAACATAATATCACGTCTGTATTTCTCTGAGGGGGTAATTAAGGGCTTGATGGTTCAGTACTTTTACTTTTTACCAGTTATAATCATCATCATCATTATCAGTCTGTTTCCATCCACTTAATTAAATAAAACGTTTTGGGTATAATATGTATATTTAAATAGTACCTACCTATGTTTGTAATTACCTAAACTAAGATTATGTCGCAGTGCTTTTTGAAACTTGTAACTGCCCGAATATTACGATTTTGAAGTTTAAAATCGACATTATAATTATAATCTGACAGCGCAATATTCTATTCGAACACTTCCCTCTGCATACCGATATTTAAAAAAAACGTTGCTTCAAATACGTACTACCAAAACAATAGCAATAGCAGTCTTAGGATATACGCGATATTTTTATTTCGTTCATTCAATCAGCAGCGAGGCAGGAACGGTTGGCGGTAAGTTTTTACATTCGCTCAATGCGTGTCAGTATCCCGCCAAGTTGTGCTTTGTGTTGACAGACAACAATGAGCTATTCCGAATTAGCCGGCAATTTGTCTATGAATGTTTATGGCAACGGAGGCATCGTAAAACGTACATGACTTTGTACATGAACAAATGACCTAGGACTTTTTTTTTCTTCACTCTTAGAACGCTGCGATAGTCACATATTTTCTGCTACTTAGTACCTAATAATTGGTTTTCTTCGCATATAAAATGTTACACCTGTATTTCTCCGTGGTAGACAGAAGAGTGAAGCACACTCTCACAATTCAACTGTAATGTTATACGTCTCACTCCAGAGTAGAGGAAGAGCCGATTGCCATATTACTAGTTATCGATTATTTCTAAATATATAGTTCTCACAGCCGATACCAGTGTGGTGGGCGTTATGGAGAAACATGAATAATAAACCTGAGAGTTAGAACTGTTTTTGTACCTTTGGGGCGTGAGGCATGAATGGTCCTTCATCATTGTAATATAAATTATCTCGGAGCCGTTGCCCAGATGCTCACTTGTTTTCATATAACTTGTTGCAATTGAGACACATTAGTCAGACGCAAAGGAATTCATTTCAGAGGAAACTTATTTATTTAAAATGAAAGCCTTTTTATATGTTTAAATAAATGTACAATAATTATTTATCATGTCTATTGTTATCCATTTTTATAATATAAAGGCGATAGCGAATTTTTTTTTATATAATGTTATTATTAAATATTTTGTAGGCACTTATTTACTTTATTAAATTATGTTCTGGTTTATATTACGTATATATTTTCGGATCTACCCGAAGCCCTTCTTCGTGAGCTCCTGCTGATCGTAGTAAGGTCCCATCAAATACTAATCTGCTACATATTTATATATGGCTATATACAGTATATTCTTATTTACCATTGATTGCGACGTTTATAATCAATGGGAATGACTTATATTAAAAGATATAGCTTGGAATTATTTAAAACAAGAGTGAATAGGCACTTTCTGGGCGAGCGTGCTACATCCTAAGCTGCATCTCGCTTTCCATCAGGTGAGGGGTGCAGCCAAACGCGAGCCTATTGCTACATAAAAAAATCATTTAATATTGATAAACAGAATGTAAGAATGTATTTAGATCTCGTGAGACGATATAAAAAGATAATAATTATTATTTTTCTCGATAGTTCTGAGATTCCACACCACGGGTTTCCTCTCAAAATGAAAAGCTTAGGTTAAGGTTAGTCTTCCACGCTGGCCAAGTGCGAGTTGGCAGACTTCACACGCCTGAAAGATTTTTGAACTTTAGATGTGTAGGTTTCCTCGCGATAGTTCCATAATAATCAGGTTTGCCTCAGGATAATTTTAACAGTAACAAATTATAAGCAGATAAAGTATACACTAAAATGAAAAATCTCAATTTATGATATGTGCTTGAAATAACTTCTCCGGCGCGTTATAAGGGCGTGTACTCACGATCCGCGAGAGGCGTTGGTACGGCACCGAGTACGGGCATGATGATACGTGGGCCGCGTGAGAAGGGCCTCGCCCGCACTTCCCAGGGGAGTAGCTAGATTTGACAGGGAAAAATCGGGATTAGCAGTATTAAGTACCATGCGAGATGAAAATACTACTAAGTAACGGCCAGTAGAAGTAAGAAATAAATAATTTACATAAACCAAATCTAAAGATGTTGAGTACATTAAGAGTTCAAAAACCATGGGATGAATAAGCAATATTTGTTAATAGTTTCATAGCGAAGAATTTATGAACGCTTATTAATTATGCAACGCTCTATGTGTAATGCAGTATTCATTGATCTTTTTCTTTTGATCATATGAAAAACATTTAAAAAACTTATTTTATAAAATATAGGCGTTATATCGCAAGTTATGGACAACATCATATATATAATTAGTTCAATGATATTAACTGAACGGAACGTCCTGTAGGAGCCAGAAAGCCTGGATGTACTAACGGTTCGAACGAATGCGGGGAAAAAACGTAATCGTATTTGTTAATAACTGGTGTTGGTTCGATTATTGGCGATCAAGATCGGCTTTAGTGGTCAGGGTATGTCAGTACTTTTTGTACATTCTTCGTTGGGAACTCTCGCACTGTTTTACAGACGATATTGAACGCCGGCTTAGTTACAACTAAAAGACATTACTAAGGTATTGCGAAAAGAGAAGGACTAATTTACTAGTAGCTAACATGTGGTAATATATTTTTATCAATTTTCTAAAAGTGGAGAAATTTGTACATTGTGGTGTAACAGCTTCTGATGAATGTTTTAATCACTAGCCTCATTAACGAAATTGCGTCATAATTTTGTCGATTTTGTCCGTTTATAGAAGGATATTTTTAAAAAAACCAACATTACATCTATCTGTACATAGACGTTTACCAAACATTTGGTCTTCATATTTTCTGTTGATCTTGAAGTAGTACAAAAATATTTTATTACACTGCTTGAGAATATTACGTACATATCCTTATATACATATACTCATATAGCTAAGGTGAATATAGAAATGTGAACAGACGTAAGTAATATTTAAAAAGATACCATAAAAGTATTATTGGTAGATTTTACCTAAAATACAAGAGCTGTTCGATTAGTTCACGCTCATCTCCAAATAAGTCGAATTCACAACCGAGCTTAACCAAGATTCGATCGGATCACCTAACTACCGTCAGACGGATAAAAAGCGTTCAGCATTACCGAAACTAATCTCAATTGCCAATGAGTAGTTCGTTGAAAATCGCAAAGTTAACTTTTTAGCTCCGGCATGTAGGTACGCCGTGTAGAACTTTCTCAATCAATTGCGAAGAAAGCGGTATAAACTTAGAAGGTTTGATTCTAAAAACAATGTCATTGCATTCTGCTTGCAAGCATTACCTTGTTTTTTCTTGTATTTTATTTGTTAGCTTCTCAGAATCCGTTGAACTAGTTTTTTTCTTGCGGAGATTGGCGTCCAGCAGTGGAGTAGCTTTTTTGTGCTATTTTCGTCTATTGTAGATAAAGTCCTTTTTATACTTGTCTTGTACTGAACTAGTGATAGTCACGATCAAACGACATACATAGTTCCTACTTCTGCGTACAAAACTTGTTGATTGCACTATCTGGACTCTGGAGTCTACTGATACCTTTCGCAGGACGAAGATTCATTTTCGATACTATTAAATGAATTTCAGCATAATCAATTACATCATTGCTCTGAAAGTGAACTTAGACCTGTTCAGTTTTTATTCAAATAACGTAGTTCAAATTTTCAACATTCTTACCATTTGTTTATAGGTACGTATACATATATAAGGATATGTATTTAATTAGCATTTGTCACTATCTGTCCACATAACCATATTAATAAAAACTAATGTCTCTTAATTTCACAATTATCAAACGTACTGCGATTTTAATACAGAACTCATAAGCTCCGCAAGCCAAATCCATACACAACTTCAACAATCATAAACAAAAGACCAACAATCCCTTCAAGTTAAGCCTCTTATCATTGTAAACACGGGGTCTTTCCCACCCACATTCAACCCAATGACATAATTATCAACTACAACAACCTCTAATACCTCAAAAGAGGCTTCATACACGGCTCCGTACTCCCGGACTCATCGGTTAAAAGACCTCCATTTGACAGTCATCGCGGTAATAAGGCTCGTTACACACGTGTTACGTGGCGTACGCTATGACGTCATTACGCGGGTTTTTTCGCAATTTGTCGAGAAACATTAATTAAAACACTCCCCCGGTATTTGAGACAGTGAAGCGACTCGCGTTAGGCTCGGGGCACACTCAGCGCATTTTTTCCAATTCGACACTCTTTTTATCAGTAGGGCTTTTTTAATGCGTGATATATATATATATATATATATTTATTGTATCTCTAAGATTGTTTATAACACAATTTGTATTACCTGTTTACATTTAATATTATATATATTAATTACTGTAACAGCATTATAGGCGTTATTTACAATTATATAAACAGGTAGCAGGCATAGCATTATTAATAACCTCTTCAGTTAGTATTTTAGGGTTTTACAATATATTTAAATATGTTACTTATCTTTTGTTCGAAGCGTTCGAATATCAATCAGTTTCACCCTCATCACGCTTGTATTTCCTCAAAGAGGTGGGCAGAAGACAGTATTACTTCCTGGTTTTATTTATTATAATGTAGTGCCATGGAAAAGGGCATTTGCCTATTGCCCTACACCACGCAAAAATCCAGACTCCGAGCTATTACTAAAAATTTAGAATTAAAAAAGCCAACAGCTGCTTACTCAGCAATCTCATGTTTTTTAACATTGTAAACAGAGCGGGGTGTGTCACCAGCTCGAACGTCGTCATTTCCTCGAAAGTAATTCAAATGGAATCGTGTGCGCCGTTATTAAATATTTCATAACTTACCTCACCCCGCTCCACCCTCCACGCCCGCAGACCGCATATTAAAGTCATAAAAAAGGGTTGTTTGATCTATCCCCTAAAACAATTTACATATCTCCGCTCAGCCCGCCGCTAAATTATTTAATTAAGAGAGGCATAAGTTTTTATTATTTTAATATGACGGACATAAAATTGTGTTAATGGAACAGCGCCACCACCGCGGCCTGATATTCCGTCGCCCGAACCGCGATTACAGCCGCTGACATTGAATGTAAATCTATATTTGGTTGCCTTCAAAGTTATGTTTGTGTAAAGTGACAGAGTGGCGCGCGGGTTAATGAAAACTCGACGTCTTGAATAATGCCTTATAAGTGTTCCTTGCATAAACTTCCAGAAATTAATATCATCTTTCATACCGGATTAATCTCAGTGCCACTCTTTTAACTCATATTTATTAAATTCTACACCAGTTGGAAGGTAGACGTACACAGAGAAAAAAAGGAAGGTGTGACTGGATATTCCATAGAAATGTAGTGTTACTAAATCTAACCTCACATGTCTTAGGATATGACACGTCGTGACACGGAGCTCAATGATAATATAATGTATTGTCAGATTAAAATATCCGCGTTATAAAACATTTCAAGGAAATCCAATATAAGCGGCCTATGGAATGAGTAATTACAAAAACGTCGCTCGAAATGTTCGTATCAAACGGAGTTATTTATTTAATAAAATAAACCTTTTTATTAAACGGGAGCATGTTAAAGGGATATGAAGACTTGATATTTGTTTTTCTTAAGTATATGGTGCTGTGGTATTACCGCTGCCGAGGACAAGGAATTGCAATCTTTTGGTGGCTACATCCCTTTTTTAATCCCACAGCTGGGTGGGGGTTTTTCCCGCAGTAGATATTAGCCTTACATGTTCACCAAGAAAAGGTTCCAGTGGAGATAACCAAAGAAACGTGTCATGCTTATCGATATTTGTAAATTGTCTTCAAGGATACCAACGAGATTATAACGACGATGATTAAAACTGAGACGAACTCCTAAACGTGCCATTCAAAGCACTCAAACGCTCATGTAATTTCACCAGTCGCAGTCACCCATATAAATGTTGACCGCGCCTATTGTTACTTACTTCACGTATCCCTTGTAAGCTGCATGAGCCCCAAGGCTACAATCACTTCAGTTTGCTCGCATTACATAGATACATACATAAATTCGTTGACAGTTTTTAAAATCAAGAGTTCTGTTTATTTTCAACAATAATAATATCTATACTGAAAAATTCCCCGAAGGGGTAGGCAGAGGAGAGTAGTAGTTTTTGTTTAGTAGTAGTAGTAGGTACTAGAGAGTAGTACTTTTTGTTTTTTTATTCCGAATATCAAGAATAGAGTGTATGAACATTTTAAGTCATTGTATTATTATGCTCCTGTTGCAATTCACTTCGATGTTATACTTTTCAATCAACAGATTGGAATCATCATAATCATTCCTTTTTATCGCTATATTATTGTATACGGTTTTTCTTTCAGAATGAAAACGATTTGTCGCATAGTTTGCCACGCGGGTCTATTGCAAGTTGCCTAACCTCATCCGCCTTAAACATTGTAGAGATATTTAAGGTATGCAGGTTTCTTCACGATGCTTTCGTTCATTTTTATAACAAGCGATTTAATATTTAAAACTCACATAATTCTAATGGTTTGCGCGTCAAGATCTAAATCTGGAGTTAGATAGGATTGTCTAGGTAATTGGCTAGAAATACTTCTTTTCAACCCTTCTTTTATTTTATACAAGATCACTTAACGACTTAAAGGTATCTGGTGAAACGTGGGAGTGTAAGTACTACACTCCTCTATCTGCCCCTTCGGGGATTACACGCGTCTTAGATATATTAATAACACTGTGTGTTGTAAATATATTCGTACAAATATCAAAAGGTAGGTAGGTAGGTAGGTCTTCCTTTTTCATATAGTGTGTATGCATGTATTTCATATGAACAAATATTTCTGATTAAGAAATTTCTAGAATGCGTTACGTAGTATAAAGGTTACAATACCTAAAACCATTTGGATAAATTTTTTGGCAACTTTTCACTTGCCTGTAGGTATTTGAAGCACAGATGTTACGACTAGTTGCGGTGAACGATAAACATTCGCTAAAAAAGCGGGAACGAACCCGGAATTCCTGAAGGTAAAATGTTGTCCGGTAAACGGCGGTATGTTAAGCAGTTGCCCTGTAATGAAAATAAACGATGTCGCTGCGCCATACGACTCGAATCGTAGTGCTCATGAAATGAGGGAAGTATTCCTGAAAGTGTGTAATGTGCAAGCATGTATGTCTAGCAGGCAAGGAGAATGAGTAGACTGTGTTAAAATGCCACGTGTACAAATTTTTTCAGAGGGAATGTTAAACAGAGTGCAATAAAAACCGGCGACACATTATCGCGTTCAGAATACTTAGTATTATGCGAATAATGTGGCTGTGGCATGTCGCTCAGGATACTTCTCGAGGGGTTTGGTTTGACGATATAATAATAAGTAATTATTATCGTAATGATAATGTCATGTTCTTGTTTTATTAGAATATTATTACTATTGCTAATATGTAACTCGACATACTCGTCTATTTGGAAATTGACTTCAATAGTTATACTACAAAGTACAATTTCATTGAATCAATAGTTAGATATGCCTTTTCTAGTCTAACGAGCGTCAAATTCATCTTAGTTAATATCAATAATATTTGTAATTTTTTTTTGACAAAAATGTCTAAACGTAACAATATTGCTTTGAAATAGATAAATATTTTGGTAATTTTAATATATTGTTACTGTCTTTTTTAATTAATTCCTTTGATCGGTATATAGGTATCAGGCTCTTATTTCCGCAAAATGAGCAAAATGGTAAACAGGGTTTAAAGAGGACCGTTTCAACTCTGTTCTATAGTTTATTAGTGTCCAGCGGGCAGGGTGGTTTATGTTGCGTCGGTTGACCACCCCAGGTTAATGAGAGAATTTTTATACGCCCTCCAATGAGGAATGCAAATTCGGAGGTTAGGGTCGGGTTGGCCATTGTGCCAACGCTTTCGTTTTATGCTAACCGTACTATTATACGTTGAAATTCATTGCCGCCGTATTAACGGGCTGCAGGACTTACCTATCCTTTGTTGTTTGTTTTTACGTCGCCTTTATGTGCCCAACACGCTCTGGAATGTTCTGGAAACTGTGCAATAATCCGTGGCTTTTAATGCGAATGGTATATTAAATGTTCACGATTATTTTAACTGTTCAACGAGTATGTAATGTTTTATACGAAGTGAATGAAGTGTCGTATTTATTCATGTATTTATGTATTATGTATGTGAATGTACGCCTGATGCCCTAAAAGGTATGAAGAGAGCACCGAGTACCTAATCTCTCTATACTTATCTAACGTACTTATATAACTTTCTAGATAAAATAACTCAATAAATAACACAAATCGACTATATCACACAAGGCGTTATTGTTTCAAGATTTTAAACGATTTTTTCTTTACTTTTTGAACCAATCAACGAAGTGCCGACGGTCCGTGCAGTACAAGCTATACAAATTGCGAGCGGCGAGTCGTGTTTTTCCGTTTTTTCAACAACGAATGGGAACGTGCGATTCGTTACGTTCGCGAGCGAATGATTACTTATGATTTTCTTGCTCCACGTTTTATTTTGTCAAATTTCGCTTAAAATCGAGTCCTCTTTGACACACTACTGTTAACAAATGTATATTATTTTTTAATAGTGTTAAAACTATTCGTATTTTCATGGACATGTTCAAGAAAGTAACGTCGTAACCTCACGCCCGTTATTCTTAAAGAGGTATGTTAAGAAGTGTAGCATACTACTACGTTTCGCCAGTTTCGTTTACGTCCCACTATGGGATAGGCGGTGGCACTATCGCTATACAATGGGCGCAGATTCAGACTCCTAGCCACTACTAAAAATTCTATTAGAGGATCTAAGTTAGAAAAATTCTATAGTACCCGATCCGGAAATCGAATTCAGGACTTCTTTCTTGATTGGCAGTCGCGCTTGCAACCACTCGAGTGACTAGGTTGTCATATCACTTTAATATAAATATAAAAAATCACTAAATATACAAATGGTATGTAATATACACAATAAAAAACTGAAATTTGCCAAAAAATATCCATTGCTTTCGTTGCAAAAAAGTCTTATTAGTGCTGTGGCGAAGTTTGCAACTGACTCCAGGGATTGAACGGCGTCAGTCTTCCTGCACGGCCAATAAAATCGGTGTTCGCGACTAACCGGCCGTAGTGACCGCTGATTTCATTTGCGATCTCAATTGGTCTCAACTAGCAAATACCCGAATCGGCCATAAATTACTTGGCTCTACGCTTTGTCGACTGCGTTGTTCTGCTATATCGCTACTGAATCACTTTTATATCACATAGAAAAAGAAATTACGATGTAGAGGCGTGCTAATTGCGATGTTCTGTTTAAATAATTTTGCTTAGATTGTAAATGTAATTTAAAGCAAAAACAAAAATTTAATAATATTGCCAATATTATTGTTTGTTTTGGTTTCGTTATGTTTTTCGTTTGTACATGAGATTAAATATTTATAAGTCTTAGATACTGTTTAATCCTAACATAGTTTAAACACACATGTTCCTAATCATAATTATATAGTTATAAAAACTTACGGTTAATTTTCTGAAAACAAAATACTACTAATCGTTTTGTAACAAAGAATGCTACGTGTAAAACAAAGGTATAAAACTTTTGCACGTTTTTATCATTTTTCGCCCGAAAAAGTTTAGTTAGAACTTCACTAGTCGGTACCCGGGCCCGGGGCGAACCGATGCCAATTATTGGCCCGCGACAAAGCGACCACAATACCCGCTGATTAATTTTCCAACTGCATCCGAATCCTAACTAGCAAACAGCAGAATCGACCAAAAAATATTTTACATTTTGTTTTGTCAAACAATGTATTGGAATCAATGCATTTTAGCGCTTTCTACCACTTTCACATTCTAATAATTGTTCACAGATTTATTTGCAGTTTACTAATGATTATCGGATATAATTGTGATGGATGATTTCTCATTGCTGTAATTATCAGTGCACGGAAGAATTTCAGATAAGAGCGCTAAAACAAAAGTAATAAATGAAAATACCGTGCTATTTATTTATTTATCCGCCATAACGCACCTTAAATAAATTATAAATTCTATTAAAAAATTTAAAGTTTCTATTTTCTAATAGTAGCTTCCTAATACAATTTATTTAACTAAACAACATGCATGCTTGAACGCATAGAGAAAGTTACTAATTTGTTAACTGTCTAAATTACCAATACTTGCTACTAGATGTCGCTAAAAGTATATTTTGATACTTTGATGGTATTGATAATAGCACTCTAATACTGTTTAGCACAATTTAAAATCATCGATGTTACAAAAATCGATGCATATCTAAGCGAACAAACGTTATCGACTCGTAAAAGTTCAATTAGAACTTCACTAGTTGCCAGCGGGCCCGAGGCGACTAGATGCCAATAATTGGCGCGCAGTCCGCGACAAAGCGCCCGCAATGCCCGCTGATTAATTTCCGAACTGCACCCGAATCCTAACTAGCAAACATGAAACTCCATGAAACGGGGGAAATTACTTCGCCGCTGTTTCGCTCTACCGGCTGCATTGCTCTGTGTTCTGCCGTTGTTTATTTACGTATCCTGATCTGATGAAAATTGTGTCTTGCATGCCCATTATTACTTACATAATTTCTTTTAAAAAGTCCGCAAGAAATGCACTTTTGATGAGGGCCATTAGTAACATGCAATTTATTATCTATGTTATATTGTTTGATTTCAACATTTTTAATTAGGTACTTTAGTGAAATCATAATATTTAAATCATGTATCTATTTATATATCTTAATAAAAATAAGCAAAAAGGAGAAAGATAATTCAGAAAACTTCGAATAAATGCCGACAATTATGGCGTGTGACAAGTATCTGTAACAAAACGATTTAAAATTCACCACAGCGCCACTTGGTCGGTGTAAAACAAATTTAATATTCATCACTTAATTTTGATTTCCGTGAAAACTAGCAAACAAAGACCTAGTACATAGTGTTAATTGAATCTCGCTGATACTGCGGTGCTCAAACTTTCACTATCGAATTGACTTTACGCTTGTTGAAAGCTTTTGTTTCAATTTCCATTAACAGACAATTACAAAATGTATTTCAGTTACAAAAATATATTTCAATTACAAAAATGTATTTCAATTGTAACGTACCTTTTGTATTCTCTTAAATTCGTGAGTTTCTTTTGTCACTGAAGTCAAAAAACTGGTAATTAAACCTTGCTTTTGTTACTTCCTTAAACTAAATGTGAGGGTTAATTGATTTTTATTTCATGTCGTAGTTAAAGGATTTTTATTCTCGATGTTATTTATACTATTATCCTGTCATGAAGGATTATCTTTAAGGATTAAATTGGCACAATATCCAATGTTTCCTCATAAATTAATGAGCATATGTAGTTTATCAACTATCGGGGAATTTCATTACTGTTATGTTGTACTTACTATAAAATATAAAAACCGTATATTTCAGATATATGACTTCGTCAATCAGTATACTTAAATGTTCTTACATGAAAGTTACAGACGACCTAACTTTTAATTTCTTAATATTTATTACGGGAAAAATATACTCGTATTTATTCACTCATATTCTAAAGATACCAAGTTTCGAATAGGTACATGTAGAGTTAATCCTCTAATACTACATTGGTCTATGACATTATGTGTTAATTTAATTTAATAATATTTACAAATATTTAAGATTTTTGTAATATATTGACAATGTAAATGTCTCTTTCTTTTCTATTACGCATTCGTTGTTTCAAAATGTAAAATCATTTCATGATGTAAAACAGCCTTCACATATCTACATTTGAACATCTCTGGTTCGCCTATTATCTGATAACTGGGAGTGGGGCAGCGAGCTGCAAGCAGCACCCACTGCGAAGGAAATTAAACGTCATTCGGTCACTTTCTTCAGTACAATGCAGATTAATCCGCAGACAAGAGTTATTAAGCCGACATAAATAGACTTCTCTTTGGCTCTTCTTATAAATGAATACAATATAGCTAGTGTTTATACTTAGTGTTACTCATTACATATATAGAGGGAATTACTTTGGAACAAATTATATGATTATTGTATGAGGTTTAATGATATAAATTCGTTTGTTAGCGTATCAACATATTATGTCAACACCAGCCATTTTCGGAACGGAATTCAGTACCTACTTTTTTCTCATGATTTCAACGCCGGAATTATTCTTGAATCTTTGAATGTGGTTTTGAGTCTTTGAGTGTTTAATTATCGAGGTTTGATTATTTATATCTTGAATCTTATAGATAGGATTAAATTGACAGCATTCACTTAATTGTGTCGCTAGTTTTAACTATTAATATTGGTTCTATTCCTGGTTAATGACAGTTACATACACCGGATCGTAAAACGGTCACCGCTTGAGCCCACGGCCGTTTAATTACACGAGTTTGCGTGTAATCACAATAAATACAATTAAACGCACGTTTCATAGCAACCAGTTATACCTAGCGTTGCAAAATCCTACAGCATTTATTAGGACAGTACAAATTCATAATGCACCTAAAGATAGAACCTGTTGCGAAACCTGTGGATCGTCAAGGGGCAACTGTATTGCACAGGTACTACCAATACATAATAAAAATGCGCTTTACATAAATAACTTCGATTATTAGGCTGATAATGCCTTAGACAATATTTGCTTGAGTGTCATAACATTATAGGTTGACATTTTATGAAGGATAGAAAAAAGCCCTATAAAAAACGAGCGAGCCTTACAGTCGTTGCATTATGACGTGTAACATCTGATATCGCCCTGTTACATTCATACCCGTTTTAATTACTCGGAATTCGTAGAAAAAATCGCAAATAATCAAATCAATAAAACAAAAACTTTCTTTTTACGGCCGAGTCATTGCCAAATTGTTGATTCGTTTTTCGTTTCTTATTATTTAATGAGGAAAGAGTAAAATACTCTTCTAACCCTGCTATTATAGATTAGCTGAACACTATTTAATTAGATAATGTTTATGTTTTATTCAAAATTTCTTTACCTACTTTGTTTTTGAAACCCATTTCACCCCTCAATTAAATTAATTAATAACTATAAACTAACACAGCCTTTTATGTTTTCGCACCATTTTAAATAATCCAAAATGCCTGAAGGTTTGTTGCTAAACTTTTTATTCAACATTAAGTAATATGAATACTGAATAATTAAAATCAATAATTTCTTAACATTCAAAAAATTATTTTAAACAAACTAAATATGTACAAACAACTAGAAAATTGTAGGTATCAAAAACCACATGACATGAATGTTCTACCAGTTTATGTAAGTACAATATGTAAAAGGTATAGCAGATGAGAAGACGAAAAAATAAACGATGTAATTATTGATGGATACGTAAGTACCGACGGGTACCAAGACTGGGCTATTTGGACCAACAGGCCATATACATATGTTAAGGGAGAAGTGAAAAATATTTTCAATCGACGTGCCATTACGTATAGTGTGATTGTAGAAAACGCGTATCAGATGTATAAGGATAAAGATAAATGGCCCTCTTTTTTAAAATATATTAATTGTTCTTAAACAGTTTTACTACAGATGGGTAAATAAATAGCGCTTAAATGATAACCTTATGTGATCGAGTGTGAATGGGCCATTACTGCGAATGACTTAATTGGCAAGGCAATGCAGGCGCGACTTGCCAATACGGAGTACGAAACTATGGTAATGACCGAAATGTCTTTTATTTACTACTTGATTAAGTATTTAGTTAGATTGATAGTTATTGGCATATGCGCGGCTGAATGAACTATTATCGTGCCACACTTAGTTGTCTAGTTCTACTCGTTGTTTTTGACGATAGTTGCCAATACGGGATACGTACCTACTACGCAAATACGGGATACTATGCAATTTCGGTTTCAGTCGAATACAAGTTTATTATACCATTGTAATTTGTAAGTATATTACATTTGACGTTTAGTACTCTATTACGTATGTAAAAAACTGAATTCTTATTAAAATATGATTATTATTATTATTCTCGTACACCCAATGCTCGACGTCAGTTTAAAAAATATAATTCAAACTAACAGACAGTATCCTATCCTAATATAGAAATTCTACTATTCATTAATATACTAGGATATATTACCTTTGTATTTATTATATACGATTTCTGTTTGTGTAATAAATAGTTGTTTACCGAGATAACCCGGTTTGACTTGTACTAATTAGTCGTCGCAGGAGAACGCTGTAACCATTTTAGTATCACACACAAGTGGCAGTCCCTGCGCCAACTAGTTGGATAATTTTATGCAATATGACTTTATTTAATTGCCATTATTTACTCTAACAATGACGAGTAGTTAAGCGCTAATGATTGTTATTAGGTTGATTGGCATTGCGTGGCATGTACTAATTGCCAAGAAGGAGTAAGCCAATCTGTTGTAATGCCTAAATACAGCATTTTTGAATTACCTCATATTTGACCCTAAAAATATTTCCTTTGTCTGATCATAGAACGCATAAAGGATTCTTACTCTAAATTAAGATATCAAGTCCCATATTAATTAGATATTGATATCAGTGGCGTGCCATTGGAGAGGCCTATGTCCAGCAGTGGACGGGAGTAGGCTGATGACGATGATTTATTAGATACCATATAGACCCTAATAGCATAATTTACTGTTTTGTAATCCAAAAATGATGTCACCACGCACTTAAAGAATTTGAAATTGGCGGGAAAATCACTTACATAGCTTGGCTGCGAGGTAATTATTTTATTTCTTTTGTAATCCAATCTGGTTGGTTATTTCATTTTGATCAAAATCTAAAATTAATAATTCCTTAGAATAAGTACAACTGTTGCCAAAAAAGAAATTATTTTTGTCCAAAGCTACATCCTACAAACATTATACGCTTACGTAAATAAAATACAACAAAAGCTTTAACACACACAAAATTAAGTAATCAAGGCGATTCTCGAATCGAGATGTTCTTCACGATATTGATTCGATCGGACATCGCTTGGACATTGGACTGCGCGAGGCGCAATCGCATGTCGCCGTCACCAGGAAATTAAACGGCTGGACGCTGGTCTACGAGCTGCATCGTCACGTCATTCAAGTGCTAAGTTTCCATTAACTAACGGATTCTGACTGAGTGCCAGTACAGAACAGATTCATGACTCCAATTAAATTACTTGCACGGTTAAATATTATGAGAAGCATAAAGCCCCCTTACGTCGTGGTAATATGAAAAGCATGAAGCCTATTTATAACTGATGCTAAATTTTAAATGTTAGGATTAAGTTTTTTTAGTACGGATAGGGTTTTTGCAGAAAATATCTGACTATTTCAAAATGTGATACTGTCATCCATAAACAAACAATGAATTTTTATTATCAGCCGATTTAACTCCTCTGCTGGACGTGGGCTCTCCCTAAAAAGTTTTTGCCCCTGATTCCTACGCTGAATATGCAAGTAGTGGATCGTAGAGGCATAGAGCATAATATGCTTTACTATGAATGATTTCTTAATTAGTTAACTTGCAGTAAAAATGTTAACATACATTTTGTAGCCACTAAGCATGTTAAATATAATATTTTGATGTTACTCTTCTTATGTTATTAAGAAATTTCTAATATAAATTATGTTTGATAATTACTTTGTAGGAACAAGTATGTGTCTAATTATTAATGATAATAATTGTTTAAGTATAACAACAAATAAATAAATAAGATAATTATTTGAACAGAATTGAATTGATTTTGTCATTTTTCTGAAGATCATTTGATTCAAACATAAGTGTAGTTTTCTAAAGTCCTATTATTAATTGCAATTTCTTCGATCATCAGGGTTCTTATTTGAATTTATTAATGCAATATTGTGCTACCATTATGTGGAAAACACTTTTCATTTTGTAACTGTTCGTATTTATTATATCTTATTATCTTTTTATAGAGTCGTTAATAGGGGAATATGTTAAAAGCGGACTCGTAATTAGTGTGCCTGAAAATTACAACGATTTTAAAATTTTTATATGTAGGATATAATAACTGGAGGATAATTTTATATGTAGGATACAATAATTGGAGGCTTAGCGGCCAATGAATCGTAAAAGGAATCTGATTTCACTGAATCATTTTACTATTGACTTGACACATAATATACGCGTTATATATTTCTATTCAGGCATAGAGAAATACCACATTTTGTGTACAAAATAAAGTTACATAAGTAGCTGGACTACGTACCAAATATATAAAAATGGAACAATAAAATTCTTTTTTGTCACAATGCAAAAGCGTGATATGTAATAGGAGTAATGTAATTATAATGAATATGTATATTTCGGATAGTAATGTACAGTTTGTTTAGTATCGGCACTGGCACGTAGCGCGTGCGACGACGTGCCAATTAAACCGCGCGGCACGCTAATGGGCTATTAACACTCGCTTACGGCGGGCCATCGCGCGCTCGCATCTATCCGCTTGTTAAACCACCACTGTTTCATATTATACTTGTGGCGGTATACCCCACTTAGCTAGCTTGACTGCGCTCAGTCGATCGTAAAAATATGCCAATATTCATAAGATTTTTCTAGTCTGCTTTTTTTAAATATCAAAATCGCCAATAAAGTCTGTTAATTGGATGCAAAGCTTTTATTAGACTCAATCTCTATTTTTTTTCTCAATTGTATGTATTTTTTTCATAGAAGTAAATTCAAGCTCTAAAATTTTACAAAGCAGTGCAATAATGCTTCAAAAACATAGTGAAAACCATTGTCTTGGCTAATTTTTTGTAAGCCGATAAAAAGCTTAATAAAGATACTCCTCAGTGACTACCAGTATTCTCTATCAGTTAAAATTTGGAGAATACCGAAATACTCTAGTTAATTTGTTTAAGTGACAGTTACACTTATCATACTAGTTTGGCGGTTATACACATGCACATATATATCTTCACGCCAGGTCATTTACTAGGTAGACAGAGAGCACGAAGTGCCAGATATCCTTCCATTTCTGCCGTGCTCCTTCATATTCATCACTCTCTATATAAATGCACGCGGGTTCCGGATACTTCTAAGACTTGGCTGTTATAAACATTCTGAATATAAAATAGGCTTTTTTAATTAGTCCAAATTATTTTAATACGTTGCATCTGTTTCACCGTTTCACAAATCAAATAGAAGTATTTGTAATTAACCTCGGCCCTACCTTATTGAAAACGTGGTAAACAGAATTGCAATACGCTCGCCAATTTTAAATCCTTTTATTTAATCCATCCACATATTTGCAATTTCGACTTGTCAAAGCGATGATGTTTTCAATATACGATCCGAAGTAAACACAATATGGCCAATAGCCACGGCGGCCAAATTACTGTGCATTTTCGACGAGTTGACTGGACACGTATATCTACTGGTATTGGTGTTATTGGAAACTGTTTGTCTCCTGGAACTCACCTAAAACGGTTGCATCACGTCATCAAACGATTACAGGAAATTTATCTATATCATCGGGCCAGTTCCTTTAGGCGTAGGCAGAGAGCATCGAGTGCCAAATTTTTTCAACCCTTGCAGATCTTCCGTCTTTCTTCTACAATCATCGCTCTCCTCATCCATGCACATTGATTCTAGGAAATCCAAATAATCGGGAGTGAAAAGCGGCCGGGCTAGGTGTTGGAGCACGCGAGGAGCGATGGCCGCGATCGGGTGAACGTTTCGCGCTAATTAATTGGGTATTTTCACACGTCAGCGGGCAGATCTCGCTAAATAGATCAGCGCACTCGGCCCTTTAATTAGCTATATCTGTGGGCCGATCGCTGCGCCCGCGCACTCCGCCACGCCAATTTGGCGCTGCGGCTCGCTGCGGAGTACTAGACAGATAAGGAATAGAATGCTAGCCAATAACCTCATTATGAAATAAGCAGGCTTCTGCCGTTTGTACATTTCTACGATTGTCCGATAAGATCCGCACCGCTTGTAATGATCGTTGTGACTCCGCGGCGCGATGTATCATACCGTTCGCGCGAATAAAGACCCGGGAAGTGCCGGCCATATATTACACGCTTATCTATAAGCAATATGCATGTTTTATTCGAAATGGATTTTAGAATATGATAGGTCATATTTCAGCAGCTGTACCGAGGAGTGTGCTACGAGTTATCTTGTGGGCTGACTTTTGTGCGATCTAGAAGATTGCCTGCTAAAGGCGCATGCGCACTGGCTGACTAACATGACGTTCTTAACAATAACCAGTTGGTTGTTCACTAAAATAAATTTACGTAAACTTAACATAACGCCTGTCATCCCCGAAGACCTAGGTACATTTATTAGTTAATATTGGGAAGTTTTATTGTATTCTACCATTAATAAAATGCACTAGTTCATATTAATAAACAAGACACATTGGTATCGCAACAGCTAATGGCTCTTTATTTAGGACTACTTAATATGACTTTCATATAATTTCAGGGCGTACTTGGACTTTATTCTTATTAAGACGTATAAACAAATCGTATAAACAAAGCGACAGCTATAATTCCACCTTCGTGGCCACCATTAGACAGGCCTAAGTCCAACAGTGGACGCAAATGGGCTGATATTGATCGTGTTATTGATACCATCGCGAACTTTTGATTGAAAAAGTTCATTATTTGATTTATATGTCCTACACTTTCTTCTTTTCATAACACATAATATGTTCAATACTACAGCAGGTGTTTATAAAGGCCGGGAACTCAGTTGATAGATTTAATAGTACTATAATTGTGTTACAAAAAAGGCATGTCACGTATGATGGGGCTCATGGTGTCGATCGAGTTGGATACGTGTGAAATGTTACAATTACTACATCCTAGGGTTACTTCTACGTAACTTTGTATTATTGAAAAGGAATTATTTTGAATAAAACTGAAGTAAAGTTCAGATGTTTTATTCATTAATAATCCTTTCACGTAATTCATGCGATTACTTTTATATGTATAAGGTGTACTTCAATGTTAAATACAAAATTATTACAAACTAGTGAACAATGGTATCAGTCTGTAAAAAGCGTAATTTGTGAAATGTTCATGTAGTTCGAGTAATTTACATTAGGCCAAAGAGGTTTAATTCAATCGCGCATAAAATTTACACCCATTTTATTAGTGTTACTATGTCATCAGTCTAGATTTCATACGCAGTAGGCAGAGTGTACCAAGTGACATATTATGTATATATCTCTATCCTTAGAAACCCGACGTGATTTTTCTACATTGATCAATGTCTTCATAAGTTTTTATTGCCTTAAGAAAGGAAAGAAACACAGAAACGAGTAGTCTGTATACTTATTCAATGTAAGAAATAATATGCAATCTTGTCACTTATTAATTACTGTGTTTTACAATTTTTTAAAACAATCTTTAATAAGCCGTTTTTAAATAGAATCAGTGTTTAAAGACAGCAAAAATACCAGAAAGCAAAATAAATTTTATAATATTTTAAAAGCCTAGATCCAGCCTATTTTAATGAAGGGCATAGTCGCGATGTTTAATAATAGACAAAATCAAATTAAAAATATTTAAGCATACTAGTGTTCGATAGTCAGCAACCCTGTAAGATCTTGTCTATTGGAGGACCACAGAGTGATAGCCATCGGGAGACAATTACGTTTTTGTCGGCAACGCGAAATGCTGCTAATTACAATAAGTGATTATTGACTTTTTTTAATTACACCGCCCATTCAGGCGTCGATCAACGCGGCTAATAGTTGCCAGTCAGTGCACTTAATAAAGCTCCACCGACTTCGGAATGCTCGTAGTTTCGCTGGCGGAATTCCCATTATAAACTCCGACATTTTCAATCTAAGTATTTTTCAATATTAAACTCGAGTAAGATCCGACTCTGAAATTGCACGAATACGACTGTCGTTCATTACGACAACGATAAATATTAAGAGCTTTAGTTATGTTGCCCTCGTGACAAAAAGTTAAACCATTAAGCGTATATATTATAATGTATACACGCGTCCCGGGTGTATGAGTGCGTCGTAACCTGTTTCCCCTGTGCATGCGTTGCATTCCTTTCATAAATACGAAAGATGTGCGAGCGGTCGGTTGGTCGGCCGGCGCGGTACCGACGGCCGCGGTGCGGTACCGACCGGGGCATCGCCCGCCTCGTGAGAAACGAATGTTCCCAGCCTCTAATTACGTTTTATGCGATATCGCCATTTAATTAGCAACATGTTTCCCATTCCGAAACATTAATTAATATTTTCATCAGAGTTCTCCGCATTTAACTGTGCTTTTATTACTGGCTCGAGATTTTAATAAAGATTCCCGACCACCCTCGTCGGCGTATTATTGTTTAAAGTCCTTATTAATTTTTTTCTCTTTGTGTGTGTACGAATACTCATCGCATCGTATATTCAATTGTAATCAACTCGTCGATTGAATTCAACACGTCTTTTATAGCGGCGATTAATCGAGCCGGCGTGGTCATGTTATGTTGACATCGGTCAGCGTGGGTTGCTTTAGCGGGAATTTTTGCAACACTATCTCACACGTAATTATCGTTGAGTATTTGCACAAGAAGCGAAACTTGGTGATAATGCTGACACCGGCGAGCGAATTCACTACATAAGGTGTAACAATTAATTCGATAGTTGGAACTCCTTAATTGTACCACCAGATTAATAATCGATCCACGTATCGCCGGCAAATTGCGACAGCTGACCGCGTAATGGCGTTGCGACTATGACATCTTTGTTGGCGCGCCTTGTTGCAAACTTGTTATATGAAACCAGCAGTTTACTTGCTTTTTACCGTTTCTAAAGATGAAGTTAGCCCTTTTATGGAATCGCCTGGTGCATGCGAGCGCTGCAGTTTAGTTGTATACAATGAGTGAGTTGTATACAATGAATGACTGTATCTATATACCTTATAATGAATAAAAGAATTTGAATTTGTACAATCAATCGTGTTTTAAATTATCCCAATATGTAGAGTATATTCTATTGTTGTCATAATTCAGTAGGTTTCCTTACAATGTTGTCCTTCATCGTTAGGAAGTGTATTGAAATTTAAAACGCACTTTTGTAAAGAGGCGCGCGTCATGCATTTGAACCAAGTATTCCCGGAGTGAACGACTGAATTCTTAACCACTAGGCTATCACTGCTTCGAAAACTGCTCCTTAATTCGAATGAAAACATTAAATCTTTAAGCTTAAACATAATTGAAGTATTTTGTAAAAAAGTATAGTTTTAGATCTTTTATATGGCATTGAGTAGAGACTATGATATGTTTGACAATAACAGTAAGAAAGTAAACAATTTGTGTTTTATTTATTATTTTATGTATGTATGTATGACATACATACATATACCTTCATTAGATCTTTTGGACATATATCTACGTTTGAGCCTATATTACTTTAACTATGGCAAATCTGACAATTCTCCCTCCGCGCGATATTCTTAACAAGGTGTACAGAGATATGTCATCAGACAGATACGCTTAAAAGGAGGTGATAAGATAAACTGGTAATTACATTAACATTCGTAGTATTTATTAATTATGAAAGAATGATTATTAATTCATTGTTATCCCGTTATTAAAGTAAGTTTGATTGCAACTTAACATATACGCGTTTCGCGTAGTCGTCACGCTTGTCTCTAATTATCTCCACATCTGAGGTCTGAACATTTAATTTCTAATATTACGTAAATATTCGACCTAAGCTATCACAACGTTTTAGAGAAGGTTGTATAGATACCGTGTGTTTAAGTAGGCTGTCGCTTAAGCTACTATTAGAGTAAAATAACATCACACGCCTATATCCCCGAAGGGGTAAACAAAAGCGTAGTTGTTCCAGGTTTCACTTGGTATTTTAGATGTTCTATAGAATGGGGAAAAATCCTATTGCCATACACCGGGCCCAAAATCTGACTTCCAGTTACTAGTAGGAAATTGAAGTAAGAAAATCGAAGCTATTGTTGAGATAACTACATTAGTTAAATGTGTCACATATTATGTGTTTTATCTAACGGTACATAAAGCAAAGCTGTAGGAGCTTCAAATTTTATAGGTTACACATGTCCTGAAAAATAATATTACACATAAGAACATATGGATACATCATCATTATCAGCCAGCTTAAGCCCACTACTGAACACAGGCCTCCCCTGAGGTGTTTTTGCAAACAATCCCCACGCTGAGAGTGCGAGGTGGGGATCGTCAGTGGTATATTCGTTAGTATATACGAGTACTACTGTCATGGATACCGCTAAGCCGAAATATGGCTGCGATATCCTGTAATGATTGTCATTTGTCATTCTATATTCGATAGATGGTTGCGACACATATGAATAACTTATAAAACTTTTAAATACCGAAGCCGGTGAACCACTAGCGTTTCTTCGTCATTTGGGTATAAGTTTTATTCTGGCATCGTTTGCATAATTTGAATCGATGAAATTCCTATTATTTCGCATGTTTAAGGTCCGAGAGCGTGAGAACGGCTCTCCAAGGAAACTAATTACACTGAATGCGGACTGGGTCTTCAGTTAATTAGAGACAGAGTGGTTCAACCCTCTTAATTAATAGGCACTCGCGCCCAGGCCCTTATGCTTACCTCGACTGTTTTGTTTTAATTGTAAAATTTCTGATAAAACAAGAGTAGGTATTGTGTTAATATAATTAAATGCTAAGAATAATAATGAGACTCGATTTGTGTTCCAAAGTTAATGGTCTCTTGGAGTGTTCATTAAGACGTTAAGAAGAACGAGCTAGTAAGGGTGTGGTTACACTGTGAGGTGCTTACGAGCGTAAATAATTTTCAGTATTAAAGCTTATTATAACGCCGAGGACAGGGCTCGGTGGCGCTCATTGGGGAAGGCCTATCTCCAGCAGTGGACTGAAATAAGCTGTTTATGATGATGACGATTATAACTTCGTCGTGCCAGGTCCTTTATGGGGTAGATAGAGGGCGCGGAGTGCAAATATTTCTCTCTTTACAGACATAATGTGTTTCTTCTGAATTCATTTTTTTAATTCATGATATCGTGCAGTTGGCATATAGCAGTTGACACAAGTTAAACATTAACTCCTTGGTGAGAAAGTCGTTGAACGGGTACTGTACCTAGACATCGCTTCACAACAGCTGTGAGTGTACGTAGCAGTAATGGAAGCTCGATTTTCTTAATACACTGTAAAAAACATTTTGCCTTAAACATTTCACCTTTAATTCTCGCAAAAAAATATTGGATGTATTTATTTTATTTCCTTTACATCGAAAATAAATAATTACCTTCTATTACGCATTAATGGTCCTTGAGAAATAAGAAGGCACATTTAATTGGTAATTAGATAAAAATAAGCGAATCGAACGAATGAATATTCATTTTATTTGCCTTTTATACTTAGTAACGTTGTTTTCCCGGTAAATTGAAGACGGGTTTTATGTTTCGAAATAATTAAGTAATTAGCTGTGAATATATCTTTTTATAGTGAATTATTTCGTTATTTCTCTTAAATAAGTAGGTTGTTGCTACAACTGTTTGAAATTGTCAACTTTAGAATAAATTGTTGTTCGAAATTAAAAATAAAGCTATCGATTCTTCATATAGATAGCGAACTGGGCGTGTGCAAATAAGTCGTGTAATAAAGTCTATTTACGAGCGTATCAGGGAGTCGTTAATGTGAAATTGTTCTTATTTTTTCAATCAATGAACATATAGATAAACTTGTTTCGACTAGCTAGCACTGCAGATATATTACATATTGCCATATATTACACATTGCACATAGTTACATAATAAAATCACGATGTTGATATAATTAACATTAGACAATTGCATATCATTATCGTATATTTAATTTGAATTACTATTATTGTATATTATTAAGACGGTAACAATAATGTAAATAGGTACATATAAATAATATTCTACATTACCAACACGAGAATGGTTACGTAAAAACGATATTTAGCAATACATTTCAGTGTACCTTCAACTTTACCGGAAATTAAGCACATTGCCTTCTCCAGTTAAAGTTAACTTTAAATGCAATATGTGTATGTACATATGTACTTTCATATTTGGTTTCAATGCATTTATACCTAAAACTTTGCTTTTCATGCATTATTTAACGTTTAGGACTAATTTTAAGTTTGAACCACTGAGTAAACATATCTTACAAAAGTCAATGATCTTGCAAATGTAGCAGTGGAAAGCGCTTGACTCCAATAGCCTGAGGTTCGAATCCTGACAAGCAGAAACGACTACACAGGTATATACATTTGAAGATTAATTTTCAACGTACATAATGTATAGTAATATATATTCGGTATAACGGTAAGGGAAATTATCGTAAAAAAACCTTCACGGTTTCTATTATTCAGAATCTTCTCCAAAGCAAATGAAATTTGCTCATGTGCACTTGGGCAGCTCGACAAACCAGCGATCTCATTCTATGAAGAACCTCGTCCCCAACAGTAAAAAGTGATTTGACAAACAATCATGCCATCATTTGTTTCATAGAACTAGAAAAATCGTCTTTGTTACCCTTTTACGCATTTTCCTCTAGAAAAAGAACGTCAGTTCTGTAAGGGGTCAGGCATTTTTCACTCAACGTTCTCTACCTGCCTGTTGATAGACCTGACGTGACCTGATATCGATATTCACTTTAAAAATTATATATTTTCAGTAAGGCTAGTGACATTTGTTAATCAGTGCTCTCGGCCTACCCTGTAATGGCCCTGGCGTGACATTAAAATAAAATATTTTATATCTACAGCTATCGGATAGACGCAGCTTAAAGTTACACGGCTGTATAAATTGGTGTGTCCATGTAATGGTATATTAATGTATCGTGGTGTCCCGTAATATGTGTCCGTGTCCCGACGGGAACACGGCTCTTCGATTAACATAAAATGGACGGGACGCGTGGGCGCAGGACACGTTGCGGTGTCGCCGCTAGCTCTAACACACGCTTCGTCAAAATATACAAGTTGACGTATCAATTGGATGTGGTAGGTAGTGTTTAATGTGTGCTAAGTACATTTAACTACGGACCTCATACAGGTCCGAAACTAGCCGAGCTATTCCGAAAAACGTACGTGAGTTAATCCGGTCTATATGTATACCTACATATGTATGTTACGTACAATTTTTGGTTTTCGTTATAAGTAGCTTTCAATTCGTGTTCGGCCAGCGTGGCACACTATGGCCTTAAAACTTCTCACTCTGAGAAGAGATGTGTGGGCTACAGTGAAACGATGAAAGAGTTGACTAATTAGGGTCCTTCATTATGATGTCATTGTGTTGCGTATTGAAAAAAGGATGAACGTAAAAATAAATTAGGAGCCTATTTAGATTATAAGTCTATCTGTTAAATATACATAATAGCACGAATGTCTTTTCATAATATACCAATTGGGAAGTTCAATTGTAAAATAAACGTGAAATTCAAAAACTCAAAATTTTCCAAATTTTCGTCTAACAAACCTACAAAGCTACAATTCAACAGCTGGTTCAGTGGTTAGGGAACCTGATTGCTAAGTCCGGTGCCGTGGGTTCGAATTCCACCCAGAGACAATATGTATGATGAGGACTAGTATTTGCCCTGAGTACAGGTGTGAAAAAAGAATGTATGCAACGTAATTTATCGGTTTCGTAGTTTATCATCTGTTTACTATAGCTATATAAAAGCTCTGTTGATGGTTACTCTGGGAGCAGACTGCCGTGTGTGCTATCGCAAGATATCATCGTTACACTATTATTATCAACCAATTAAAGTTCATTCAAAAACGAATAACTGGTAAACACAGCTGTGATTAGCGGTGCGATTACAAGACTCCATTCGTGACCGGACTGTGTTTAGCTAGTTAGTCATCGCTGGTGGTGTCGTAAGAGGCTGGTCGAAAAATAATTAGCAGTGGGTCGACCTCGAGCCGAGGAAACCACAGCCGACATTGACCCGAGCCTGCTCTGTCAACACTCGCAATTACGGAATCTTTGCTACCTATTCGGTTACATCTTGCTAGGTAGGTGTATCTGGAAATTTCATGCGTATACAATCTGTGCAAGATAACTTCAGATTCAGATCTCAAATCTAGTTTGTAAACTCTTTTCCTCAGACTGTCTTAGCCCAATGTAGGATCCAGGTCTCCCCTGATGACCTCTCATGACTGTCACACCTTATACTCAGATCCCTCGAAATTTGAACAATATAGAATCGTTATTATCATTAACCCTTCAGTTCCACTGTTGGGCAGATTCCTCTCAGAATGAAAGGGTGGATGCCTCAATACTTAATATAGATGTACAATTACTATTCACAGTGAATTAATAGTCGACGCATTTTGATTAGCATGCTGAATATTGAAGAGTTTCATACGTTGAAAGTTACTCGAACACGTCTGTTGAGTGTCGATGCAACGCACTGATAACATTCCGGCGCAGGATTGGAACACGAAATTCTTGGCGTGGTCAAATCTGAGCCGTACTTGAGGTACAAAATGTTTCCCTCGGCATTCGAACGCATGCAGTCAATGCGAGGAATTCAATGTTAATTCTCAGTTGCACATTTTCCATTGCGAGCCTACTTGCCCTGTGGGCTTGGAGTTAGCTGTATAACTCAGCAATGTACTGCAAGCATTGTTTGTGAACGTGACTTATTGGAGGAGAGTTCTCGTCATTGGGCGATAGGATCGTGACAGAGAATTCGTCGGTCCGCTGCCGGTGGAATGCGAGCTGTAATTGATTTGTCCTGCGTAATCGACGGCCTGAAAGGGATTGACGGGAATATCGAGATGTCATCCCGGAATAGCTTAGCTATGCAAGCAGCTACAATCACTCGAAAGAGCGGTTTAAGCTATGCTGTCAAGACATCGTGGGTTCTTTGAAAGTATCAAGACTTGCGTGCCCCTATGTTGCTCGCGAGATATTGAAAGAAATATATCGTTATTGACCAATTGTTTTATAAACACAGATTGATTACAATATATTATTGCATCTGTAATGTACGCTTCGGTCTTTATTTAACTGCTTTTAAACGACTCACCCGTTGATATTTTTAGTCAAAATTACGTTACTTTTGTAATTGGGCAAGGTGAATATAAATATAGGCTTTGCTCACATTAAACAAACAAAGATGTCTAAATGAAACTACGCAAGTTTCCTTAAACGGTAGATTGTTAAGATCGCATTATAATCGTCGTATACAACTTCATAAAACGCTGTCCTCGCGTTTCCGAGTAGTTGGTCGCGACCACAAGTCCGGTTAACATATTGCTCGAGCGGGAACCAAATAAAATTAATATTCATAGCCGTTGTATTTATTGGCTTTCAATTAGTATAATCTTAATGGAGCATTAACATACGCGAGCGCGTCGGAGTATGCTCGCTCGGTGACGGGTTGCCACCTCCGGTACCGTTCCACTATTCGTTTGTTAAATTGACATATTTAACATACCAACATAATTATGCTGATTTAATTCACGATAACGTATTGTGTCATTATTATTTGTCTTTTGTTATTATTACGTAAAATAGGAAAAAAAAAACGTTCAAAAAATTAATTTTAGATGCTTGTGAATTAAGTTTCGTAAATTGCATTTTTTTTCATTTTAAATCGCTTATCTCATTCCGTTTTAATAAGTAAATTCCATCAGAAAACTCATTAACAAAAATAATAATTCAATTAGTTACAATTCAATCGTATTCTGGATACAAATTGACAACGTAGCCACCGTTCGTTACACTCATCGTGCGCGGTCATTAGTGACAAGCCAGCCACATACGTCCAGCACGCGATCTCCAATCCAATATATTCCGCAAAGCAAGATAAATTGACATGAACGAGCTCGTTAATAGATGCCTGAAAAAGGAAGCATAACGTTTCCGGAGTGTCCCAGTTCACCTCGTTTTGTATAATTACATAAATGGGCAAACGGCGATTCTAAGCTGGCAACACTGGTCGCGGAAGGCTCGCTGCCGATGACCTCCGTAGACCGGTTCCCGCGCAGCCCCTCCCCCCCGCGTGCCACACCCCTCTTCTTCCAAGACGTTTCATTACGTTATTATTATATTAAATGCTATAATACACATTGTAGGCATTAGTCCGAGACGTCCTAAGAAAGGCTAATGTATGGGCCCGCGAGTACCTCTCTCGTTTTTATTGGAGTCGGGATTAGCGTGGCGATGTTTATAGCCTTTCCGACTGAATTGTTCTGTGGCTAATTTTTAATGCTCAGTTCTCAGTATTTAGATCGCATTACCTTTTCATCTTTTAATTTATTTTCTCTCGCTGTCGGTCTGAATTATTAAAATCATATTACATTACGAGCATGTCATATTTATTCATCTGAGGTTTTGATGTTACTCTCACTTGTGTTTTGGTATAAGCGCATCTGAGAAACTGAGTTGTGCTCTTAATTTGACATCAACTTTTATCTTTTATAATCCAATTCAATAAAGGCACACCGATACAACCTTGATGATAAGTTCTTGTCCTTAATAATAATAATACATTTCATTGTAACTAAATATTTTTACAGCGATCAACTTGTGAAACAGATGTAAAGAGAGCAGGAAAGAATTGACTTTCCATTTCCGCACTAGCCTGAAAGACTCTGTTGTTTATTGGCTGATATATTGGAACTACGAGTAAGAAAATTCTGTGCATAGCTGAAGAGCGAACCAGATACTAGTAATATAGGAATCCAGGAGTCTTCCTTCTGATACTGATTTCTGAGATTCTGTAGCAGCAACTTTCACCTAACTACTAAATAAGCTACATTCCCGCCTGCTGCTTTAAATGTAATTTTTGTATCTGATGAATGACAATGATGATTTTGTAAGTCGTCATGAAAATTTTATAATCTTATGTAATATACACAGTTACAATATACTCGTGGTTTCAAATGAAAAACTGTCCGTTAAATTAAGTGAAAGCTACTAACTGTTTAACTACACTGTAACTCATTTCTCACACACACTTAAATATTTTTAAATGTCATGGCCCAATGAGTCATTTACTATGAATATGGAAGAAGTACAACAGGTCTTTGACAATATGCTATTTGGCATTGGATGCTCTCTGCCTACCTCGTATAGGAACTGGCGCGACGATAACCAAAAATAATAATAATTTATTACAACGATCGCTAATAGTTTGATTCTGTCTATTATTATTCAGAAATAATATTGTTCCCAGATAAACCTTACTGAAAGCTGTACCTTACTCAAGACCTATACAATAGTCAGAGAACTGCCGAAGAATGGACTTATACATATTTATTAATCATTTTAGATGAAGTTTTTTTTTTATAAATATTGTTTACTATAATTTTTGCTACTAAAATGCCCATTATTAATAATATTACTGTAGTTCAGAATTAACTAGAACAATAAATGTCTTCATTTATCATAAACTGTTACCATCAAATAGCAATGATGTGACGGCTTAGAGAGAGATCTGCCCAATGGTACAAAAACTGACCACAACAAGACAGACCAGTTTTAATTACGCTATGTATAGGATAGGTATTTCAGTCGTCTTGCGCCTCTGATATATTCATTTACGAAAGTATAATGTGATTGGTAATTATCAATTATATAAGGGAATGAACAAACATAAGCACATACTTTTAAACGTAACAGTACGTCTTTAACCCCCGAAGGGGTAGACAGAGGAGTGTCGTACACTCCCATGTTTCACCAGCTACGTTTACGTCCCATGGAATAGGTGGTGAGCCTATTGCAAGACACCGGGCACAGATCCAAACTCCCGAGTCACTACTAGAAAATACCAAAATTAGAAAAATCTAATAGTACCCGACCCGGGATTTGATACCAAGACCTTCCATTAGGCAGTCACGCTTGCAAGCACTCGACCGACGAGGCAGTCTTAATATGTATTTATACAGACATTTATTTTTGAAATTTGGAACGAATGCCTGTGTTATTGATATAGTGAGGTGTATAATTTTCCTCAAAGTTTTCCTTTAACATTTGTAGCAGATGTTATTTTATCATGAAACACACATAAAGAATAACAGGTACCTATATTAAAAAATACATCAAATAGGAAGTCGTTTGACCCAATGGCAAGTGATAATCGCAGTGAAAAGCAATATCAAGGGACCACTCAAAAATTTCGGCATATCTTAGCGCCTGACGAGCCAACTCTTATACAATAACTCTTCCAAATTACACTGCTAAAATTGTTCATGAAAAACAAGACATCACTATATCTATAGGCCAAACTTATGGTGTGAAGATTCGACATGTTAAAACTGAGATTATTTCATTGTAATCTGTGCGTTTATCAAAATCGGTGCGATGTAGACATTATGACAATACATGTAGTGTGTCACGGTATCTAATTATAGACGCGGCCGGTCTCGGCGCTTGGGATAAAGCATCACGAAATATCGCGTTACATCGAGCGGTGCTTGATCATGCCGTTGTCTCGCCTCTTTTATTTCTATACTCTTTTTATACAAACTTCTCCTTTTACTGGCCCGCTTTGAGCGGCCGACCGCTTTACCGCCTCTGGACTGGACCGGCCAACAAGTGGTGCAAGCTCCAACAATATTTTTGTGCAGTTGCTTTATTATCGAATTATGATTTTTGGAAAGATTGCATTGAGTGCTTTGATATTTTTCTTGAATGCAATTGCCTTTCTACCAAGTGGTTTGATTTGATTTTACTGGAAAAAAGTGAATATAGAGCTAAACATATTATGGTAGTTTTTATGTTGGAAATATTCAGGCTATTGGCGCAGAAATAACAATGTTGGTAGCCACTTAATTTATCTATCATTGATATCGTTTTTGCTGATTATAGGTAAATAAATTTAGTTTAAATTATGTAAGTACGTCAGTACTGTGAGTAAGTACCTAATCTGGAAAACACAGAGAGTTATAATTAGACAGTTATAATGTTATTTCTTCAAATAATTAAATCCTCAATCTAGCAGGCAACTAACTTTCAATTTTACAGTACGTTCACAACAAATGAAATAATTACACTATAATGATTAAAAAATAATCTTTTCAACAATTAATTATAAATAAAATTAAAATCGAGATGTAATTTTGCTTAATTGGCTCTAAGATTTTATCTATTTAGGAATAATATACAATACCGGGTACACTTACCCGATCGCTCTCACGTCGCGCCGATCGATGGCGCCCCCTCCCCAATCAGCTCCATCAAAACTCGAGCTCATTACTCAAAATCAATTAGCGTTATTAGTGCGGCGCGTCTTCGTTAGCCCGTGATCGAGGGTAATTTATTGGCATCTCTTAATTAGGGATAAGTCTAATTGGAGGCTTAGTAGTAACGAGGCCCTCGAAATCTGACGTCCCGGCATATAAATTGGTCGGCGGATCGCTCAGCGCACGCTCTCCACCGCTCCATTGCCGCTGATGTTTTGACGTGCCAACTCGATTTTGCCCGCGATTGTGCTAGCTACGTACTTGGCTAACGAGTGCCCTAATCAGCTAAGCAGTGCCTCTTGTGTACTTGGGGAGGAACGGTGCTGTGATCAAACAGTTCCAATAGTTAATAAATGTATTTTGCTTATTTTTTTTATACTCATTATATTTGATAAAATTGCGTGCCGCCAGAGTTAGAATACGTTGGGAATTGTAATAGATTAAATAAAACTATTTTATGCTTAATTTATTGTATATACTACAGAAAGACTACTTATATTTCGTAGCACTGCGTGTGTATGTATGTACATGTTCATTACGAAATAACCGATGAAATGAAACCATTTTATGTGTAATTAGCATATGAATATTATCTATACTTTCTAGCGCTCTGCGTGTACATGTAGATTTCTAAAGATTTTTTTTGCGTACACTCGTAAATACTGTTCAGTGAAACTACATATTATCTAACTAGTCGCGACTGCGTCTGTGTTGTTTACGATTTTAACACTATATTATAGGTACAGACAAGATAACAAATTTTGTAAGTATCTACACTTTGGCCATTTAAAAAAGCACTAATCATTGTAGTGTCTTAACACTTTAATAACTTGACATTACATAATGACAAATTAGTAATAATTCTATAGAACTTAACTATTTGTCACATACAATAATTGATTCGCTAGCAATTATTGAGATACGAGCTAATGATAGCCAACTTAATGAATAATTGTATAATTATATTTTATTAACAATAAATAATAATAACGATCCAATAAATCGTAATTGGCATACATTATTTGATGTCCCAGATAACAGAATATCATACGAGTGTAGGAACCAACTGTTATATATTCAAATTTATTCTACGAGCAGAAGAATCCAATCGTAAGTTAGTATCAACAACTGACTAAAGCGCAGTTTCCCATTTAATTGAATACCATTACCATAGTAAAAGGTTAAGTTTAATTACTGAGACCGCACTTCCATGAAATATTTTCTGATAGGCCAGTATCGTTTTAAAGGTGAACAAATAAGCGTACGATTGCCAGACGTCTTGCGGACGGAAACAAGAATAGATTAGAAAAAGTGTTCAAAATTGGCTGTAGTCTCTAGTCTTCTGCCTACTCCTTTGGGCATTACAGATGTTACGTACGAGTAGTTAAAAGTGAAAATAGAAAGGTTTGTCTTTTTTGAAACAACAGTTTTTGGCAAGTAAATACATAAAATGTTAATAAACGTAGAAATAATTAACAAGGTGGCAGGATAGTGCTTTTATTTTGTACTGTGACGTATGCTTGTTCCGTAGTAACCAAACATCACATGATAAGGCGGTTCATTTAGGCTCACATCGTCCTACCGTTAATACTTACGAAACCCTTATTATTAAAAAAGGTAAACTTTGATGAATTTCGTAACGAACATGCAAATCTTGCCATACTCGCAAATGACAGCATTCTGCGCTAATATATAAATGTTTCATTAATTAATGAAGCTGTTATCCCCACTAGCCAAATAAGGAAGGAAGTGGTGGAGCGCAACAATCGCGTGCGTATTGCCTGCGCGTGCGCATGTAAATTGAACAATAAAACGTCGAGGTCCAAGCGCAACGGGCAGCTGGGAGTTATTGTTAACGAATGACCAGGATTATTAAGGAAAGTGACTTAAAATTTAGGATTTGAAATCCGTACTGCAAAACCGTACGAGCGAGTTACAAGATTTTGCTCCTTAGGTCGGAGCGTGGTAACCTTGCAGTGCCAAGAGATGATGATCATGATGACGATGATACTAAAAAGGTGGTCACTTTCTTATAATTTTTTGACACTAAGCATTTTCATTATTATTCTCAACCCACTTGTCATCTTTACTTGATGAACGCAGCACAATCATCGAAAAGACGACATTCAGGTTGACATTGGCTTAACTATTAGATATTAACAAAGCGCGTCATAGCAAAGTTAATTTTCATTCGTATGTTAATTTCCATTGATGATTAGCGAGTTTACTGTGCCTCGGTACGTGATCAACAAAATGCTAATTCATCATCTTGATGTATGCAAAAGATTCCTACATTGTTACCTTTGTGAATGTTTTTTTAGCTCCGACACAATAGATAAAGTTGTCTCTCTTAATAGCTTATCTATTATTTATTCAACGTTTTTATTAGAAGCTTTTAAGATACTTCTTCTTTATAACATATTAATTTACTTTGTGGTATGACATTTACAAGGAATGAATTGTTTTTTATGTTTTAAAGTTTATAACAACGTGCGTGTTCGGAGTTTGTATCAGCTGTCAAATTATATATTATGTTCTTACGCATTCTTTATTTTAATTCATCATTATCATTATCATCAACATCATCATCATCATCACTATGATCATCAATCCTTTTATCATACCACTGTTATGTTTTGTACGTGGCAATTCTTAGAATACTTCTTTAAAAATCTGTATTTCATCATCATCATCAGTCACCTCCCGTCCACTGCTGGACATAGGCCTCTCCAATGGCACGCCACTGAGCTCGATCTTCAACTCTTCGCATCCATTCAACACCGTCATCGTCGACTCTTTTATTGTTCAACTTTTAGACGCAGGTCTTCTCTCAGCATGAGAAGACGGAAGATCATAGCCTAAACACAACGTCTCATATAACACGTTCATTATTACGTCCCAATGATTATAAAAATTCACAAACTTTACACCAATTCGCATTGGACTAGCGTGGCGAAATAAGCTCTACGATTTTTCTACGTTACAATTATTTTGTTCAATACTTTTATTACATTGTCACACTACATCTTTTACCGGTGCCGCAAACATCTATATCCATCCTTCCAGACTAGACTTACCTACTTCTAGTACATTCATCACTGTACAGGCATGGAGGTTTCCAAGACTTGACTTCTTCGTGCACCATGTTGAGGAAACTGTAGTAGGAATCTCTCGGCTATAAAATTATTAGAATAGGCACAATGAGATGAGCCTCTGCGCGTGACCGTGTTATCGCCGTATCGCGAGATGGTATCGCCGCGTAGCCATACATCCGTAATCACAATCTCGCTCAATCCGATTACGGGTGTTTTCTCCGCCTCGGACGAGTCATTTGTGTTATAACGCTTGTAATCTTCTGTTTATATGACTATACTGACATCGGTCTCCGATAGCTCCACACAATGTAATTGTTATTTACGGGAATGTATAATATCTATTCATGTATAGACCTTTGTGTTAAATGTTGTTATTACTATACCATCACGCATGGTCCGTTACGAGGTAGACAGTAATGAATAATAATAAATATGGATAATTCAGTAATAAACAAAATTGATTACCAATTGGTAGGCTTCCGAATTCGGAAGGTGAAAAAGTTTTCATTTCACCTAATAAAATGATATACATGAACCAAACGAAAACCAGTATTTAGTGTTTAAGAAAATCTATATTTTCGACCGACACTGCAGATACTGAATTTATTATTTATTTGTTACCTTTGCTTACAAAAGTTGGACTCCGATAAGTTTAAGACTTTTGGCTACTATTAAACGTATTTTAAACTTAACTTTCATATGAAGTAGGTATGTATGTACATTGATTTTGTTTTAAGTACATATTCCAATAATATCCAAAGGTTAACTCAAGTTGTCAATCATCAAAAAAGTTTAATGGTATTGCGTTTATTGCATGTATTTCACGCCCAAGATAACGGTCTCGGGTGTCAGCGGCTATCATATCTTATACAAATTTATGCCTTATGTACAATGTAACAAGGTTTAATAATGTTTGGCGATGTTTCAACACGAACGAATTGTACGTGTCGCCATGTAACTGATGACCTAAGAGGATAAATACATAAGGAGTGAAAACATTGAATTACAACCTTGTTTTGAGTTTATGTGACGGGTAAATTATTGCGTTAAATTAACGTTATTAGCCGTTGGTGAGAAACGGCTGGCTACAACTTTGCTTCGACACTGGCGCGTTCGAAATTTAAATCTTGTTACTATTCCTCCAATAACTGTCATGTCATATAACGGTTAGATTATACAGAGCTAATTACCTCACTCGAGCATCTTCGGTCGTGGGCAAATGCATTATTGTTATTGAACAGATGGCAGCACTGTCGCCTAGATGGCAGGTTTGTTCGGGTCCGGTATTATTGAATGTTTCTAACTTATAAATTCAAATATTGACGCGGAGTCTGGTACTATGCTCAGTGTATGACAATAGGCTCACCACCTATTCCTTGGGACTTAAACGTAACTGGTGTAACGTGGGAGTGTACTACACTCCTCTGCCTACC
>DWME01000338.1:0-36116 GCA_018244795.1 Parelbella ahira ahira | reverse complement strand
GGTGCGCGCCATGGATTTGAACCCAGGACCCCCGGAATGAGAGGCTGAATTCTTAACCACTAGGCTACCACTGCTTTATAAGTTTTATAAGAACAAAATTTATAAGTTTTTACAAATTATTGCATTTGAAGTTTATTTATTATTGTTACTTTTGAATTTATTTCCTTGTTCTTTATTGATTTTTGCTCCCTCAGTTTCATTATATTATACTACTTCATTAAAAACCATGTATTTGTTAGTCGTGAATAGAGTAGTGGATGGAGGTTTCCTAATTACATTTACTTAATTTGGTAGTATGTAGAGAAAAAGGTCGTCGTATTTCTCTAACTAGTGACGCGACTATGAAATCTAATACCCCATTCCGTAAGCCGTCCTAACGTTTGTACTGATTTTGGCTCACCCTGTAAGTGTTTGTTTCAACTTGTAAGGTTTTATTTTCTTTTCAATTCATTAGTATTTACTAATGATAAATCGTATTCGTAAAAAAAACGTAACAGCAAACCTGTAAATCCCGAAATCTAAATACAAATCCATTTTGAGTCAATGTAATCCAAATACAAATCAATTTTGAGTCAATGTACCTAATCCAAATACAAATCAATTTTGAGTCGAATGTAATCCAAATATCTACAAATATATTTTGAATGAGTTCATTACTCACGTCTTCGACGACCGGCTCCACGTACATTTCCATGGTGTTGTTTAAGGGTGGCAGAGGCATTGGAGATGCTGCTGCTGACGATCTTCTTGAGACGCTGTTGCACGAACATTGTGATACCGAGCGACGCGACCGGGGAGATTCTCTGTTAACAATGAAACGTGGAACGTAAACTTTTTTGCAACGATTAAATGCGAAATTAAAGTGAGAACAGGGCGAGAGTGAGCGATACAACACATAAGCCCTTAAGCCTGTTTGGATACAATTTAGGCAAATTCTATTTTGAGAGGCTGAGGATATCTAATTACATGAACATAAAATGGAAAAGGAAGTAACAACGATTCGTTCACATATATTACCTAATGCCCATCTTCAGATATAATTTTATTAATAAAAATGGGGGAGTGAAGTATTATACATATATTTCTGTAACATAGGACCTGTAATCTACTATCGCAATTTTGTTGCGTTGGTATATACTAACAAGGCATTCCGTCTTCTTTTCCTAGCTTCCTACCTTAGCTATATTTAAATGGAATATATGTATAAGGAACAGATTGCATCCATTACAAGTTATCATTTATATATTATGTATAAAGTGTAGGACGCAGTAGGGCTATATATGGATAATACGCCTTGCGGGATTATGATCTGGGAAAAGCTTCGGGCAAAGATAGATACGGTAAGGCTCTGACAATGTGCGACGGCACTAATTACATGAAACCGATGTCTAGCATTGGACGAAAACTGGTTGATGACAAAGACGACAATATATACTCGTTCGGTGTACTAACGACTTTTCAAGTAATCAAAGGAAAGATTCCAACAATTAAAAATTATTAAATGAAACCAAAATTCATTAGGTTTGAAATAATACAAAGTCATATAGATAGTGATTTTCACTTACTATACGAGTACGATTCGTTCAGCTTTTATTATCATTTCATAAGTCTTAACACAAACTGAACAATGTCTTTGAAACCAGTTGATACCATCAGTCGAGCTATTCCTATGTGGATATCTTTCCATTAAAACACGCTTCTAAACTTTACGACATCAGAATTGCTTAACTTTACAGGTTGTTGTTTAACTTTACATATCTGCAATCGTGTCACGGCTACGAACTCAAACAGCCTATACGAGTGTGTACACGAGTACTGTAACTAGCATTCTGCTCACTCTTTTCATAACTCGCACACAATAGCGCCTCTGAACGGTCTAATTGCGGATGTGACTGTTCTCGGAAAAGGGTTTTTGCTTCTGTTTTCTTTATCAACCTGCACATACTTGTATGTTAAAGTTACAAATGAATCTCTACCACTCCTACACCTAAACTATAAATTAATTTCACCTACCTACTAACCAGCAGACTTTAGAATACGTATCTCCTCTCAAAATATATATCTTTTTAATTCTTTTGGGAAATTATATTTGCCCTTAATAACGCAAATAGTTTAAAGTGCGTGCCGAGATAAGAATTTCAAGAATTCAGTTGCTGACAAATTTATAGGATTTTATAAAGAGTGGTAGATTCAAGTTTTCGGTTCAATTATGAAATTGCATCTAACCATACCAGCCGGTGATAATCGCTCTGTCGTGGTTAGACCTAATTTCTGAAATGCGGTTAAACCTAAAACGAAGAGCAGTAATGCAAATTTGCGTTTAAAAATGTGAAAGACGGTTCTTTATGTGGTCGTCTGACCTGCATTTGTAAATATTGCTTTATTTTTAGACCTACAAAAACTACAGTTACACAACAAAAGCAGTACATACAATAAGACTTTTTTATTGAAATCAAGATAAATTCCAATTTGCATTCATTCGCTTCTGATATGAACACTTTTATTAACACAATAAGGCTAAGTTCACACTTTTTTGTAATGTCTGAACAAGGTGTAGTAAATGATGGTTATTAGCACATGTCATTTTGAACGATTTAATTCCATTCTCACACGTGTCTTTACACTCCTCAAGTACCATGAAACGGTGTAATACCTTTTGTTTCTCCGACACACGTGGAGCGTCGACTCTCGGCGATCACATCTGCACCGCACTGGCACGAAATATCCGAGTTGTGGAAGCGGGCCTGGTTCAGAGGAGTCACTAGAGTCACTCCATTCTGGCTGGCTGAATGGATCGATATCCAGCGCCGACGGCATCGTGGTGAACTCGAATGTTTTTTCAAACTTTTCTATACACTTTAACGTTCATCGAACTTTTTATGCCGCTATATTTTTACAGCGCTTGATTTTGTAATGAGTAGGCGTTTTAAAAAATGGTCAGGTTTTTCAGACTTTAGTACCGCCTTGCCCGCACTGATTTATCCACGAATAGCGATGATAACTGTCTGCAAATTTCTACGACAGAACAACAGGAGACGTCCAAGCATTATCGTATTTGCGGACGTATTAACCTCAAAACGATAATGATGGCGCGTAAACAAAAAAGTAGTACAGATAATACATAGGATTAGGAATTCGGGTGCGTTACTGGCAATTAGATCTGCAGATATACTGACGATAAGATTGTGAAGTGAATTGTTTTAGTAGAAATTTATTGTATGTATTTATATAGTTTTACCTAACACGAGCACGAACGCTATGGAAAAAAACTATCTTTGTTTTTTGTTACATTATAATGACAATAATATACTTAAATAGATCACGTAGTGTAGATCACGTCCCTGTTTATATTCTTATATTATAACCTTAAAATTAATTTTGATCACTAGAAAAGCCTGAATTTCAAGATTGAAGCTTCCCACCACTAGATTCTAAGAAATATTAAAAAATGGAGGTGAAAACATGCACTTCACGTGGGAAAGAATGAGAATAGAAGAGGTTTGTTTTTTGAAAAAAAAAGACTTAAGGACATGAGGATCATCTCGGTACGGCTAAAAAAAACCGTTAGGCCGATTTAAAAGTTCCACCATCCCTCGGGACGCTACGTGCAGGAGCGCGCATTCCTTCCGTTAGAAGTTTTTTAACAATAGCTATGACTCACAAGGGCATGCCGGTGTTGATGTGATTATGATTTTTTACATGGAACTATGATTAGTAGGAATTACTGAGCAAAGAAAGCCAGGCTCAGATTCCTGTCTATTGGTCATCACGTTACATTAATTTTTATTTAGGTTTATTTTAACAGTTTATTTATAATCGCCTAATAAATATTTACTTATCAAGGTTAAAGGCAAAACCATGACAATTGTTTCAAATTATCTCGAAAATAATAGAAAGATAGGAAGCTCTTCTGAGGCTTGTACGTGGTTGATATTTAAGGTTGATTTCTTCCAAAGGAAGATTTTTATATGGGGTACATTGATGTTTTCGTCGGTCGTAAATGGTGAATACAATTCGTCAATGTGTCCAAGCCAAACACAAACTAATAGAACGATTTCCGATCGTGAGCTAACGTATTTGTATTCAGACAGCGTTCTGCTGTGGGCTAAGCTCCGTCAAACCTATTTTGAATAACACATTGTGAGCATCTTAAGTTACACACACTTAGTGGACTTGTGTCGACACTTCCTTTTGTAGAACTTTAATGGTACGCAGAGAAAGTACTGAAACTTCGAAATTTAAAGTTACTTATGAAACACGTGGCAGTCACTACTTTTTACCACTGTATTTTGATTAATATGATTCTCAAGATCAAGAATGGTCTCCGAAAACCGGGAGCTTGATCTTGTAAGGTGAACTTGGACTAATCAAATCAAATTGGATCCTATCTTCATCCTTAATATTCAACAGCGACTATTAAATACGTAATTAAAAGAAGAGAAAATATTTTTCCTTTACTCCACCGATATCTAACAACTTGAACAATAGCTCACAGTCCACTGATCAGAAATTACATGGTATACGAGACTTGTCTTTTGGAAACCATTACTTTAGCTTTAAAAATTATGTGTACCTTGAACGATATGATTTCAGACGTAACAAAGAAAATAAATAGAAATAATTTGTTGCCTGAATATAATTGAAAATACCTCTTGAGATTAAAGAACCTTAAATTCTCCATGATAATAAAAATCAATAGGAGATATAACAATTGAATTTCTCACGGTTTTAAATATCAAATTATTAATAAACAACAAAACATATTGTTGAGTTATTTGGTTTTTGTGTCGGCGTTAAACTCACAGGAACATGACAAACACTTCAAGTGGTTTCGAACTCTTGTTTCTTGAGGATATTTGCTTTGTGTGAGGTCTACAAAAAGCACGTAAGTATGGATGCAGGTACAGCAAATACTCTGCTATTTTATCTCCATCACTTTATCCCACTTGACATTCCGTACGGTACCAAATCAGAAATAACTCCGCGAGAAAGGAAAACTTAATTTCCTCTACCGAGTTTATTTAAGCTATATCTTCGGTTTACGTTTTATAAATATGACATGGTGGAGAACTTCGAACGAATATTCATAATTTCATCGTCCATGTATAATACGCTTCCGCCTCACATAACTTTTTACGACTTAAGTTTCGGAGCGGACGGAAAAAAGATAACCAAAATATTCTGCCACTAAATATATAATAAAAAAGCTTACTGTATTACATAGATTAAAAAAAATAGTAATGTCAAATGTAAAAGAAGCACGTCACGGGGTAAACGGGGTAAACGGGGCGTGGCGCAATAATAATATTAAATGTTACGAGACATAATAAACAAAAACATTGCAACGCGATTCGGTAAACTATTGCATACAATTTAGACATCCAAGATGGCTGTCTGCGTTAATAACGTACTTGTTTTACTTTGTGCTTTTTTCGTGAATTTTTATTATCTGTGAAAGCGTGGGTTCGTAGTTAATGACCACAAAAACGTTAAAATAATGTTCGTTCTAATTGCCTCGTAGTTTAGGGGCAGAAACGTCGAGATTATGAACGTTGTGCTATTACAATGATGAAGGCTTAAAAACTCATTATCTGATGGTCGTGATCTGATAATGTATTGTAATAATATCTGTCGAACTCTATGCCCGTGAGATATTAATACGATAAATATGTTGACATTTGGGTGGTCGGTTATAAAATTTGAAAATAAATATATGTATTTTTTGTAATAGATGTATAGGTACATATATGTATAGCACAAATGCATAAATTTCTTCCCTTGTAATAGGTACATAGTTACAAATTCATAATTCAGAGTTAATTATCTAAATAAGTTAGAACTAATATCAAAGGATACTTAAACATAACAAAATATACACATTAAAGTACAACTAGAATTATGCATTTAAAACCAACTAAAACGAACAGAAACGTATACGAATGTTACTAGATACCGCTTTACAATCTAATTCTGAACTGAGTCCATTAAATCTACACGCTACTAGAGGGAGGGCAGGGCGACTCATGCAGCCATAATGGAATAAGATTTTAACTTAATAGACGACCCGACCCACATTCGGCTAATTTGATTGCTCAAGAATACTTCATAGTAGTTATAATGTTGCTGTACAAAGGCCTTTACATTATCCTGCTGTTGTTATAGCACCACGACAGGTGTTTACGGGGACGGCAGAGAGTAGCAAGTATCTAATCTCTAACCTTATAAACGTGTATTTGGTTTTACGTTCATCACTGTCGTTCTACACACGTGCGGGTTTTGGACACATCTGAACAACCAATCAACCAGTATCTGACCTATTTGATCAAGGTGCATAATTCTTGGTCTCGATTCGTTACAATACATTAGAACAAAAATAGTTCAATAGTTTTAACGAGTATTTTATTACCCGTTAAATCAATTCACGATTGAAATTAAAACGTTCACTTAATTACACTAATAAAATGTAGATTTTTCTATTACATATGTTGTTCTTACAGGGAATCGAATGTTGGACTGAGTGGTCTTGCAGTTAGAGAGGTGCGACGAATGCGTTTGACAACTGTTAAAATTATAGGTATATACATATATATATTTTGGACATAGGATGTTACAAAATGCTTTTCTGTTTACATTCAAGAAAGACGCAGACTAATCAAAATCGGACAGAAATCCAATTAATAGCCAATAGGGCCAATATAATCGTGGACCTGGCCCTAGCAGTCATAATAGACGCTGAACAAAGCAACTCGAACGACTGAATGGTGAATATGGCACTATGTTTGTAGTTGCCAAAGCTTTGGTGTCACCACAACTTTATACCAGCTGGGACAGTCCCAGCCAGATTTTAGCAAAGTGTGTAGGTCCAGGAATGGTTAATAAAGTTATCTGCTAGATATACCAAAATTCTACTAGCTCCTACTAGCGCCATCTACGTAACTTGTTTCTCTATAAGTCAGTTGAAAACGGTAGTATAAATCAACGTTTTTTTTTAAATTATATTATAATAACGTAGCGTTTCGCCGCAATCTCGCCTGATGGAAAGCGCAGATTCTATGCTTCCTATAATGGAACAATAATGACAAGGAATAGCCCATTCACCTTTTCTTTAAAGAATCTTAAGTTATATGTGTCCGGAAACAAAAATATTGGCAGAGTACTTCTTGACCGTCTGGATAAGAAACATGGCCCCAAACCGTTTTGTCCCAGCAATTGGCTTAGCGTTGTATTACCTAATAAATACATAGTTTACTAAAACCCAGCGCCGCTGAGTTATAAGTGTGTCAGATTTTATACTGTCCCGTTTATTATAAAATGGCTATGCAATCGTAGTGCCACTGTTAACGGGAGTCAATGATCGATGACTCATTGGCTCGCACCTGGCAAAGTTTGCGTACTCGCCTTGAACGAAAATCAACCGTATTACCAGGTGTTAAAGGTCATACGAACTGCAAATAGCTTTTTGTTGCTCGGTTTGTATTCAAAATGAGAACGATTGTTCGGAACCAATCCGAACAGTTCGGTTACACGGTCAGCAAAAAAGGTTTCTCTTTTAACTATATGCATAAAGTCTAGAACATTCAATAAACAGTTTGTACAGCTTGTACAAAAAATCAGAAAAACTGAAATGCCGATATCACTTCATCAGACTGAATAACTTTGTTCTACAACTTCGAAAACTGCAAAATCGAACTATATTTTTTTCACACAGTTTGGAAATTCAAAAAACAGTTTGTTCAGTTTGATTAGCCTAGAGTATTCAGAACCAAGTGCCTTCCGATTTTTACGTACATTTCTGTTCACAGTGAATGTTATTAGAGGTGGGAAAGAGATGGAGCATGTTCTATCATAATTATCACTTTGGGGATGTATGAATAAAACAAAGTAGTGTAACTGTCACTATCTTTTGCATTGAAAAATCAGAACTGTCTTTTTTTGTTATAATATTTTAGTATACGTTAGATCCTAAGTACGTGATTATCCTCGAGAATTAAATTTCAATGGATCTTGTCATAATATTTGTCACTCACACCCTTCAAACCAATATGAGAACCACCACCGGCGCTATTTAGCGGCAAAATATTTGCAGTCGATGTCACAGTGTTGTTAAACATTGGGCGAGGCCTATCTACAACAGGGGAATACTAGAGTCTGATGTAGGGATTATTATGACAAAGATGTTTCAAGCGAACCTGAACGGTTTTGTTACACCGAACAGAAAGCAATATCGGCATAAATTACAGTACATCACATATTATTTTCGTTTTAATATAATAAGTTATATTACCAATCATTTGAAAATACAAGAGAAGAATATTTTAGTCTTTCGGAAACATAACCGGTCAAACGAAGACACGTATTATACTCCTCTGCCCACCTCTTCGGTAGCTACAGGTTTGATTTACGTTTTGTACGTAGTTCCAAGAATATGATTTTTAAATAGTTTCTCTGTTGTCTAGGTGAAAAATTAAAAACAAAAAACCCATGAAAATATCACACCATTAGTCGGGTTCCCGGTATTCCTTCCAAAGATTACTCATTTGAAACCTTGACGACAGAAACGTCACTCTAACAACATTTAACAGTCGCTCTTATTTTTAGAGAACTGCGCGACGACCGGCGCCTAACAAAATTTATAGTGCTTTAAAATACACATACACGAGTAGAAGCACAGCCCACTAAGGCCTATTGTTCGCCACGAATCTCCACAAACCCAGGGGTATCAAACTTCACGTCGGTAATCTATTATTACAATTAATAAATTGTGTTCCACCTAATGACATTTATACAATTACACTACTGTTTTACTCGCCCCATAATTAACGGTATGACGAAGATAACAACCGCAGTCATTTCCAATATAAAAGTTGACATTTTCCATATTGCTTTTTAACAATATGCCAAAAAAAAAAAAAAATTATGTATACTAAGCCAGAATAGATATCAAGATAGATAGGTCATTAGATTAGCTCTCTACGAATAGATTAATCATGGAAACTTAAAATAAAGGAAGAGAGAGAAGTTGTTGGCAAGCGCGGTAAATTGCAGATTATATCGGTTTCCATCAGGCAGATTGAGGTCGCACCGGAGATCACTGGGTCGAACTATGACCCACTTTATTTGACTGAAAGCTTTACGTCACATTTCTACTTCATAACGAAGAATTTTCTAGAACGTGTAAATGAGAGTTGCAATAATTTATATAATATTTGATTCAGTCGAGATGCTTTTTCATTAATGACCTCCTTATTTAAATATATTGACTGTGTTTATGTTCTCATACAAATACAAAAACATATGTATTGTTCGGTAAGAGTGTTTCAGTATCAAGTTTGTTTTATAAAAAATATCGAAACGGACGAGAAAAGTGTGTAAGGAGATACCTACAAAATACTTTTTTTGGGTGTAATCTATGACTAGGATTTGCCCCCGGCTTCGTTCCCACAGAATTCGACATTACAATATATTTCAATAAATTACATGTTTTTTATGGCCCTAAAGCGTTAATGTATAATTTTATGTGCAAGTATAACTTTCAAATCAATAAAATACCACACGGTATTTCAAGTTCTGTTTTTCCCCTTAGTGGTATTATTTCTAAAAATCTAAGACCATATTCTATTTTATTTTTAAATATTAGGTGTATAACAAATAGGTGTATAACATCCAAACCGACGAAATTTCATACAATCTTTCAACCCCTATTTTACCACAATGCAGTGTAAATGAAAACGCACAATACGGTTAAATTTTGAGGTTAAAGCAAAACAACGAAACCAACCCAACCTGTTAGGTCCCGATCTAAATGCATATAGCCCACGGAAACCTTTGAAAGCTACGTAAATTCCGGTTACGTGGAAAAACGCATAATCACTTTTAGTTTGTGGCTTTCAGCGATGCATTCCAGCCCTTCATATTTCGTATTCGGTTACGATGCGCCGCAACCGCTTTTCATAACTCATTTGATGAATTTCGATTTAAGCAGGGTTTTAAAAAATATGTTCAAATTTACCGCAGCGATGTTCGCATGGCGCGCTATTCATTCTAGTCTGTCCCCACTCAGCTACTAGGTATAAAATACTGACAGTATTTGTTTTAAATTATTCTCATTTATGTGTATGATAATTGGATACAAGTGTATATATGGTATCTATAGGGCCAAGGAGATTCCACGAAAAATAATTATTAAAACCAGTCAAGCCGATTAGTATGAGCTAAGTTACGAGCAAACGCGCGTCGAAATTTTATATACACATGTGTAAGTATGTGATAGTTGACGTGTGTACAAGAAATAGCAATATTGTATATGTACCCCTAAGGGGACAGAATAAGATTTACGATCTCGGTTAAAATAAAATTGCTACTGTTGAGCCAAAGGTATAAATGTAAATAATAAAATCATACATTTTTCTTTGGGTTTTCTCAAGGAGTGTACTAAAGCCCAACGTAATTAAGTCATTAGTGGCTTAGACATCGGCGTGGTCTGTTCTAATCAAGAAAGTGTCTTCACGAGATACAGCTTCACAACAGCGAGGGCGGTAATTCATTAATCTAGGGAAGGAGCCTGCTTGTCAGTACTCTACGTAGAGTTCGTGTGACTACTGGTTTATACGGATTTTTTTTTATTTTAAGTTGACGATATGTAATATAAGTAATATATTGACAAAAATTTACCACTTTGTTCATCAAAAATACCAATATAAATATGTATATTTTTAGAAGTGTTTACCCATAGCAGTTTTTAAATATAGTTTGGGAGCAGCTAACCATATGTGATGTTCTATACTAATATTATTTCTACTTTGGTTAAGTATTTATTTATTTAAGCCTAATTTTAATTAATAATACATTTTTATAAGACTTTTGTATGTTAATAATGACCATCCATAATACATTTTCACTGGAAATTAAATTTTCGGACAAACAAGAATGTAATAAAGATATATTATATCTCGCAGCCAGTTTAATATAATCTATTTAAAACGCCAACCCGCATACACCACAATAGATATTAATGTTCTTATGTATAATAATTTATTGGTTCCTTGTATTATTATCCATGGTGTACTGAAAACTGTCTGCCAGTTATGAAAGTCGTAAATTTAAGACTGATTGCACTTCTTTCAAACGTTTTTGTTATAATTATAAATAAACAACTCATATTTCTGTTTCCGCAGGTAATTTTATTACAATATAAAGTTAGGAGTTCATTATATTTCGCGGAAAGACGAATTAAGCTAACAAAAACTAATTATGGTACAAAAGCTAATTAATGAATAATTTGAAAACAAAAACTGATCAGGCGAAAAGAATTGGTTTAATTTTAAAAATAGAACTTACGGACAGATTCTATTTTGCTTTTAAAATGTTGTTACAAAACCTATATATAGCGGACAGAGTAAAAAAAAAGTAAAAATAGACTTTTATAGGTATTGTTTCTCATTTATAGCAGTATAAATAAAATGGTATAGAAATCAGCAGCCGCCTTGAATTGCCCCGTACTGAAGTGAGTTTTTCCTCGCTACAAAGTTCTGCATTGAACCCAACCTCAGTTACTTTTCCCCTTTTTTAATGCAAGTGAGCCGCGGAGGGCGGAGGATCAGTGCAAGTCCATTACGTAAATTGGTATTCGCTATTCATACATCACGCGTCCCGTGGGAGTCAGCCATTCTGGTATACCAGCGCTTACAGCGCGGAGGTGTTAAGTGATAACAAATATTGAGATTGAGTGGGAACATGACATACAAACGCAAATTAATTTAAAGTGTGGTTTACTTATGATAATTAAATTAATTGCTTCAATTAACGGTAGCGGCTGCATGAGATTTATAGAGGATCGTGTATTGTGGCACACCCTGGAAAAGACGTATGTCCCGCAGTGGAACGATAAAGGCTGATGTGACGATGATGATGATGACTAATGCATATACATACATATATATAATTTAATTATCTAGAAATATTGATCTTAGTTCTAATATTTAACTCACTATCATTAAGCCTTTTTATCCACCTGTTGGATATGTCTCGTCTGAGAATAAAAAAGGTTAAGGACATAGACTGCCATGCTGGCCAAAGGCGAGTTAGCATCACCTATACAATATGGATTGGCAACGTTTGTAACTATGTCTATTGGAAATGAAACTTGATAACAGAAATAAAAAAGGAATCCCTTTAATAACGCGAAGTACTGTTTAATCCCTCCCCATCCATCTGCTCCAGACATCCAATCTCAAACGCTTCAATCCAAGTCTCTACAACAATGAAAAGCAAACGTTATATTCAGTTCGTAAGCGAAAATTTTCCTTCCTCAGTTCATTGCATCAAGACGATATTTAAAAATGGAATCTATTCTAATTTAGAGGCTTAAAATATACTTCATCACGAAACTAATTATTAAAATCAACTTACTTTTAGCACAGCGTTCGTGATTGATTACTTGCTAACAAATTTTCAAAATGACCATCAGGTTTAAAATGCAGGCTGTTCTTCATTTAAACATAAATGCGATTGTGGTACATCTAAAAATCTATTTTTCCAACGACGCGATAACAATATAATAGGTACAGGAAAAAATACTAATGAAAAAAGAAACATAACATGCTTTGTTGCAGAAGATATCCGAAAGTATTTCATTCTATAGAAACGTAATAAACATAGATAAAATCATGAAACCAGACGTGCGTGTATCCAAATTCAAACACAGAATTCTATCTCTATCTAACAGTAATGTCGTTAAAAATATTCTAAATTCAAATTAATACCTATAAGACTGTGGAATTCTGACTAATTTTATTATTATCTATAATCATTCAACGTCTGAAAATAAACAGATCTCTATTCATTTTATCACTTCACTAATATCAATATATAGAAGGTATGATACTAACTATAACATTCCATTGTTGGAATATAGGTCTCCACTCAGAACTAGAGGGTTACGGCTAATGTCTGCCACGCTGGCCAAGTGCCGTCAGACTCCACACGTCTTAGAGATTTTTTTTAAAAACTCTCAGATACTATAAAAGCTATAAAGTTTATAAATAAATAAATACTATAAAATTGATATACACGCACACAGTCAGCTGTTACTCAGAGTAAGGTAGACGAGCACCTGTATTGATCCTGGCGGCACGCTACTTTTCAATCCCACCACATGTATTAATTGTGCCCGCTGAATAGTAGAGCGGCCACGTACAGCGAGGTAGAGCCGTAGACATGAAGTTGCATGAAAAGCGACATTTCATTCGTGTTTAAATTTCATGAATATAATATTACTTGTAACATTTTCGGTGTTTTTTTAACTGGCAATACTATAACGTTATTGAGTTTTACTATAAAATTCAATTTAAAGCGTTCGTAACTGAATACTTTAGTACCGACGTGTATCATGGACCTGTGACTGACTATGGCCTTAACCCTTACAACCTTGAAAGGGGATCAATGCCAAAAAGTGATATAAGGTATTATATTGCAGCCTTGTGTGGAGCATTATTTATTAATTATAATATTATAATCCAAAATAAAAAGAAAACAACTTTTAAAAGAGTGCCGTTAGACGTATGCATGTTTATTGCAAAAATATTTGAAAGCAATTAAATTAAGTTTATTTTTAAATGTTTTAATACGAGTATAATAAGCTTAAAAGTGATTTGTTTGTTTGTTCGCGCTAATATCTAAACCTACCAGTCGGACTAGGAAAAGTATTTTTGTATGTTGTAGTCGGATTCATGAAAAATGCTATAGATTAACTAGAATAATACTACAAAATTTTATATAGCCTTAAATATTGATATTTGTAAAGTAAGTCGGAAGAAAAACCGCTACCGAAATGCTTTATACGCATGCGCTGACTTAATAGTTACTAATACATAAATAAATTATATAAAAATATTAGTTCTTAGCAGATTTGAAAAAAGTCAGCGACACTAATATCTATTTGTTTTAAACAAGCCACAATAAGACGTACATTTATTGAAAATGAAAAGGTGTTTCACCAGTCTTTTTAACAGAGATAGAATAATAACATGAGTTACAATTATTTCATTTAAAGATAATTTTATGTAGATAAATGTTGTATTTTATTACATGTTATTTGGTAAGTAAAATTAGGAGATAATGTACAATTAAAATAATTCAAAAATTATCTCGAACCTTGACTATAGTACTGTGCGGCGAAAATAATTAATGTTTTTATATTAATACCACACGAGAAAGTATATAAAATTGTACATATAATATGTTGAATATTTCTATATATTAATATTTCTTTTTAATCGAACGCGGATGAAACAGCAAGATAAACTAGTTCTACATAATCAAGGAAGTCCGTTGATGTTTTAATTCCCTTTTCCCGCGCAATGATCATTTATTACAGATTAAAAAGATATGAGACGTCTGTCATGACAGACACGTCCGAAACATGCGCTTCACAAGTCGACTGTGAGCTGAAGTGTAATCGATTTTAATACGTTTTTTGCGTAGTAATTTAATTTGGTACTCAAATATGTTTCTCACTAATCTGATGTGACCAAGTTTTTTATTAGGATCAAATTATTTTAAAATATTTTGACAAAAGGCGAATACTGCGTTTTGCAATACCACCAGGCTTTAATAAAATGTTATTAAGGAATGGGTAAAAATTTAAATTTGAATATAATTTATCGTGAATCTTCTTCTCTGGTAGCTTGCTGTGATACATATTACAGCACAGTATATTATATATAGATTCCTCAGACGACCTTTACTGTTTTGCCGTCTAAGCTTCACAGCCGCAGTGTGCCGCAGCCGCGTGCCGCACCTCCGCGAAGTGAACCGCGTTTCGCGCAATACATTTGTAGGGCGACAGACCTCGGCCATTAGATCTATATCCGTGCCGTCTGGTGAGTTGACAACTTGCGTATGGCTACGAGTGATAGACACCGAACATTTCTCACCTACGACTAGATATGGCAATATTAAATAAATCTATCATATATTACCTTTTTATAATTAGTTGTATAGTCTTTGTTTCTCTATATTTTTGGAGTACAACAAAGAATAATTGCATTGTATTGTATATGTAGTTTGGCATTCAAATATAATGAAAAAAAATTTCATGGGTTTTAGGTTAAACCACGTTTTAGGTAAAGTTTACTTTACATTTCTTTAAAATACAACAATTAAATATTTAAATCAAGCTATTAAAGGTTTAATTGAGGGATAGTTTATGTTTAGAAACGGCAAGCCGGGAACAGGGCGCAATGGGTCACGCATTGGGGAAGGCCTATGCCCGGTAGTGGATAACAAACGCGGACGTTTATGATAATGTCAATATAAAATAATATATTACTAATTATATTTCGCACAGTATCTAGGCATATTAATGATAAAATAATATATTTATATTGTATATTTGTGCTATCTGTTGATAAGCAATCAATCTTCGTAAAAACACTTTATTTTAATAAAAAAACTAATTGATTATTAAAATCGTTTACTTCCTTGTGCATAGATACATGTGTATAGAACAGGTAGTTATTATTTAACGGTCACCAACTGTCAATGTTGCAATATGGTTGTAAGTGGTCATTTCCAAGTATTTATTATTGCCGTACATTTCGAGTGAATCATTGCATTATTACCAGTTTTTTTTAAATTATCATTACTCAACTGCTTCACCAGGTTTAACTAAAACAACGTAGCACACGTTATATCCGCTTATAAAAAAAACATTTTATCGCGCTATTGTCTACTGTTTTTTATGTAAAACAGATATACATACATATTATTTTATTTAATTACTGGTGAAACGTGAGACTGTACGACACTCCTCTGCCCACCCCTACTAGAATCACAGGCGTGATGTTATATGTGTATATTAATGTCATCTATTTGAAAATAATATAGAAAAATATTTGTTAAAGCTTATTATAAAAAAGATAATTTTCAAGAGGCAAGCGATCGCTTCCAGGCAGCCTTCGGGTAGACGAAATCGTGTCTAGAAATAGAAGTGAGGGTGTAGGTACAGACTGTAAAAGGAATTATAATTGTTAAATATTTACTGTAATGATATATTTAGGTTTAGCTTAAACAAGCAAGATTATCTGAGAAAGTTACGTAAATAACCATTTTTTGAGTTTTAAAGATTCCTAACACTGAGCCGGGCTAATATTAAAAAGAATGAAATTCTGAAGGTGAACCGCTAACAATGGATAGTTTTTTACTAAAAGAAGCAAAATGAACAGGCATACAAGGGAAAGTTTTTGATAATCTGAGTTTTGAATCGTTCTTTGAGGTAAGAAGGAGAAGTATGACTGAATACAATGCAATATAGAATGTAATAATTCGAAAAAGGCGAATTGGGAGAGACTTATTTTTGTTGACATGATGAAATCCCCTTTACGTCCTACTAAAGAATAGGTGGTGGGCCTATTGCAACACACCGAGCAAATATTTTAACTTAAACCATAACAAAATTTAGCAAAGATTTTTGAGATCTAAAATATACGAATTATCCTATGCAAAAGACACACATTTGACAGGATGAACGTAGACCAATAAACAAAACTTAAGTCACTCGAATCTGTTCATTATTTTGTTCTGTAAGCGTAAAATATAATATTACTTTAGCCATATCAATAACACAGAAAATATTATTTTCTTTTATAACAAAAGATAAAACACCGTCCGAGAGCAAAAACTATACAAGTGTCTAATTTCCAATTTGTGGCCCGGATCGGCAGTTTAGCGTTATTGACAGATTTATTGTTATTGTTCTGCTAGACGCGGCCGACGGTCGTTGGAACAAAATGATAACTTGCTTTCATCATTGGCAGTTGAGAACAATATAATAGATATTTGAAAACTTGGCTTATATCGTAGATACAAGAGCAACATTTCTTTTATGTCAGAAACTATTTTTAGTACTTACACAGCTTGTTCTTTTTTCACGTGCTGGGTCTATGTAATTACATATTTATAATTACATCATTTTTATTCGTAACAAAACAAAACAAAGTAATGTAACGATTGATATATAGATTAATTTAACATTTTAAAAATACAAACTCGTTGTTCAAATACAAGTTTTGTGTATGGTTTTTTTGCAATGAAAAGATGTCAAAAAGATCTACCAGTGTCATTTTAGAGGTCATAACATTTTGTGTTCAGGATTGTTTATGAGAACAACATGCAATCAGCTTGAGCTCATGAGGAAGGACCTCGTACAGGTCCGAAACTAGTCGGGCCATCCCGAAAACACACACGTGAGTTAAGCTGGTACATATACATATAATCAGGACAACATCATCTACAAATCTGAAATGTTTCCTAATTCGCGCAATATTTTAAAGAGAATACCTAAGATTTCTAAAACTGGCCTGGTGTATGAAAAGACTGATGAATGTACAAGAAGCAGGACAGGTCTGTGAAATTAGAGGTATTTGGCACTCGGTGCTCTTTGTTTATCTCGTAACGGACCTGGCGCGATAATCTATTGATAGTAATACTTATCGGCTATGGATACTTCCGATACGAGAACCTCCCGCGATCCATTTCTCTATTAGCAATATTTTGCTTGTTATAGGGGCTGTACATCTTAACTAAATGAGTTTTAGAAACGCGTTAATAAAATCTCTTTTTATATATTTTTGTGCCCCATATATCCCTGTAAAATTAGCTTAAAATCCAACCTAAATCATCGCTTGTTTCTCCCACATAATTATGTTTGTAACTATTTCCCTTCCAATAGTTTTTTTTTACTTATAAGAACTACCTCATGAGGTACCTACTTTGAAAAATTGAGGGAAAGACATGTTGTTCTTGTGTTATTTAATTAATTAATTAAAGTTTATTTAAGTAAGCACAAATATGCACTAACTCAAAAGGTTTAATACGTCTTAGGCGCCTCACTGTGGCATTGAAGTCCTGCTGTGTGTGCTGTTGTGGCTTCGAATTGTTTGATCTTATTGAAATATATTGTTACTGTGCCGGCACCCGCTACAGTTGTTCTAACAAATTGATAACGTTTCTCCCTGAACGCTGTAAGTTATTAACTAACGGTTCATAGACCATTCGTTTTGAATAATTCATTCAACGGATGGAATGGTGTTTTAGTACGGTAGAGTGATTCGTTCTCGGTCGTTTCGTTCATTTAATATTCGCAGATAAAACGGGCACAGGGAAAAGGATCTATTATGTTTTCTTTTGTACCTCATTCAAAGTTCCACACTATGTCAATTATATTTTTTTAAATAATTCCTTGTGAAATGGATGCCATTACTAACGGATACAAAATCAATGAAACAATAATCGTATACAAAATTAATAAAAAGCAATTATTAATAATAGCAATTATTCGACACATTCGAATAATACTTATAGCGAGATATCTATTTGGTAAAAAGTCGAAACTGATACCTTCAAAGGTTAAATCAGTAACGTCATTATTATGTTTTTCGTTTCATTACATTCCTAGCACAATTATAGATGTATTTACAGGTCAGCGGCGCCACTGTTATAAAGATCAAAATTAAATACTTACATCACTATCAAATCTATCAGATCTAATTAAATACATCACTATGATAAATAAGTAATAAAATGTATAAATCAATTATAAACTTCAAAACTATTGCTGATAATTGACTTTACTACTAATGGAAGGCTAATAAAAATCAATTTAAATTTTGTACCGGCTGGATACGTATGGCGGGGTAGTCTGCGACCTCACGACTATCGTCGTGAGCTCATGAAAAATGGCTTCAAATGGGTTCAAAACTAGTCTAGTTATCCCGAAAACACGTGATTTGAGCCTGTAGAAAATACGTTTAATAGTAACATAAAAGACTGTTTTACATTATTATTTAGGTAGCATTCAATGAGAAATATTCATTCCTTAATGTAAGATATTGTGTCAATTAACAGAGAAGCAATACTTACAATGAAGTGCCCATATGCGAATATTACGTTTTAATGAATGAATGACATTGCCTTCACTCGCTCAGATGACACGTTCATTCAGTCAATTAGCAGGCTTATATAATACGCCTACATCTACCGCTTTTAGTATGATTAGATAATTTTCAATACACAAGCTCTTTAATTAATGTGCAATCACTTTATTAGTTTTTTTTTATAATTACAAAAATGCATCGAATTTAATCGCTATAGGTATGTATATTACCAGCTATACATATATAACATGTATGTAAAATACCAATTCCCCCTCCTCTCATGACCCCTAATGGGTGGCACGTGTTACATATATATATGAAAGGAATCTTAATTCTTAGGGTTCTTAGAATTTTAGTTCTGTGGTACAGCAAAAAAATTGCGTCTAACCTCTGCTAGAACAAGGAATTATTAAAAAATCCATTCAAATACTAATGAGATCCTTTGACTACTTTTAATACGAGAGAGACACCGCATTGCATTGCTTCATTGGATTCCCTGAAAGGTCTTTTAAAATGACATTCTCATTTTAACTAATGTTTGTGTGTCTTTACTATACAACTCAGAGCTTAAACAATTAAATTAATAGTTAAACAGAATAATGCTATAAAATCTAATATAATTGAAGTACCTATCAAGGATTTAAACGTAGAAGTTAATACAACTTGATTTATAACAGTTATAATAAATTGTCTCGCGTGTAAACACACGTCTCACATTTACGACGACACTGAACATTGTATCATTGTTTATTTTTGTCCCATATTGTTCTTTACGATCCACTAATTTTGTATGTACACGAATGACTCAATTTCCAAAAAGACAGCACATCAGTTATCCGTTTAGAAATGAGCTAATGTTTTTTTTTAAATAATGTGTTAGTATGTTGTTCGTGAAGTGTTTTGAATTTTGTTTTATTGTAATATCACGCCTGTAATCCTCGAAGAGGTGGGCATAGGACTGTAGTACAGTCCCACGTTTCACCAGTTTTAAGTCCCGTGTGTAGGTGGTGGTGAGCCTATTGGCATAAACCGGGCATGGTTGTCGTTAGCGCATTTTTATCAACTGTCAGAATGAGATTTTTAAGACCATAGTCTACATTGGCCAATCGCGAGTTGGCAGTCTTCTTACGTCATTGCAGAGTGCTTACAATTGAAAATGTTTAAAATTCTCTGCGTGTAGAATGTTCTCATTCAAATCCATTACGTCGAATAAATATTATTTAACGAGGCGTTTACAAGTAAATCATTTCACTGGATAAGTTTAAATCATCATCAAATCTTTTTATCCTTGCTTCGTAGGACACAGATTCTTTGTTACAGTCGAACTGCTTTAAATGTCAAAAACGGTTTAACTGACATATTTATACTTGTGGCCTAGAATCTTAAATTCATATTGCTCTTTAGCACAGTGTGTCCCATAACCAATTTAACAATAATAATAGAATAAAATTGGTGCACGTACAAATACAGACACATATTCTTTCTTTTGATAAAATTATCATTCCAGTGTGGCAATATGGGTCTCCTCTCATAATGAGAGGTCTATATGTGCGTATATAATATATGAATCGCGGAACATTTCGTGTGTCGCCTGACCTATATTTACACTACGCTGAGTGCTCTTGATTCGCATCGAATTATTCAAATGATTTAAAATATGTGTCGCTAAATCTCTGTAATACTGGCAAAAATTCTTAATTTTCAGTTTTATTAAATAATCAAGCAAATTTGTGGAACTTATATGTTATTCTTACTTGAATTATTAAGTATTTTTGGCCCGTATCTAATAATGTACCTACACATAACATCGTAAGTTATACGCAGAATATATCGTAACGATCAGGCTTAATATTACAAATTACAATAGCTAATACAATTTGAGTTTGCATTAAAATAAACAATAATCAACAACTTTATACACCGTTTGATCCAAAACTAGGCCGACTCTGTGCTATGGTGATAATTAGAATGTAAACAAATAAGACTTCACAAAAACGTTAAACACGAAAGCCCATATAATAGTTTCTTTCTCGACAGTCAATAAGTTGTGCATTATTTTTAACAGATACATGAATGTGATCTTTAGTATATGCCTAGTATGTCTTTATTGATTCGCATTCATCAATGTAGTAAATAGGAACTAACAATTAGGATAGTTGCACTTTTATTGACGAACCGTCTGCGTATTCGCTTGTATCCGTACTTCGCGCCGGTCAATGAATTTTGTCTAAATATAGCTCTAGTAACATTTTTATGACACTTTATGTCATTAGGAATATGTTCAATATAATCCATAATGCCAGACAAAGTTGCTCCAATTGGAAATATTTAATTAATCATGGAACTTTACCCACAGTATTTCGTATGTTGATTTTTATTGGATATGATAGATGAATAATAATACACATTAAATGCTAAACACTTCCACTTTTCATTCACTCTCACTGTTTTCACTTATCGATTCGGCTTTGAAACATTAATAAGCGTAGGACACTAATTAGACTAAATTTAAAAAAGAGATTCTCTATGTAACATTTCCCGCTTATTATTATATTTGAAATAATGACATTAAGTTTGAGTAATTCGAATTTCGAATTGATATTTCGGTCGGAGTGCGTCAGTCCGCGCGAGCCGACGCGTCACTACGCCCGCGTCGACTGGGCGCCCCTTCGGCCGTCTGCCAAAGATTCCATGCCTGAAAAGTTATATTTATATGGATATGACTGTTTATTTACCGGAATCTCAGCCGGTTAGATCTAAAGTTATATCGATTTTAATAAACAGATAATTGGAGAGTCGTTAACCTAAATTAACAATTTTTTTGTTCCAATATCTTTTGAGGATTTAAATATCGAAAAAAGCATATGAATACTACATAAATTGGCTATCGATGCTATATTTGCTGGCTTTACCTTCATTTACAGTTAAAGCGATTTTCCATGCTAATTTTCGATATAATTAAACAACCAGTCTCCTTGATTGTCTCCGACGTACATATGTATTGGAAATCAGCACGAATGATGTCACAGTAAATAACGAAAAGAAACTACACAATAATATTGTTTACATGTCAATAGCACACACCCTTATAACTTGCAGCTTAAAATAGGAGGGATAAGAAACGGACGCAACAATGTATAATAATATTTAATAGACATAACACGCATAACTTTTGCCATAAAGATAATGCTAGACTAAACAGTCCTAATAAAAACGACGACTAAAATTTATATTTTAATCTGCCATAGACAATTTTCTACTTGTTTGTTCAAGGTTTTCAGGATAATCTAGATGAAATGTATTGTGTCACGGCCCTCTAATGGATATTGATACAGATTTTCCGTCGCTTTTACCAGTAATGAAAGCATTTTTATATGGATAAATTGAGTAATTTATCAAGCCTATATTAAAATACATTACCTACTATGGGTAAAAATTATATACGGCATTAACAAATATTTTTCATACTAACAATGAAAATATAAATATTGTTATAATATTGTCACCGTGATGTTAAACTAACAAAATCGTTCGCAATATCAAAAATTGATTAACAGGACAATATATTATTGTGAAATAGGAAATACAGGTTAAAAAATGTGTTATATTTACTCGTTCTACAATTACACATATCGTGGGTATCTACACCAATATAGTCTCCGCCACGGCCGCGCTGAGTTCGACGAGAACTCATAAAGAGGGACCTTGGATAAGTCCGTCTAATCGGACTATCCCAAATAATATGTCTGACTTAAGCCCGTAAATAATTTTTCATATTTTAATAATTGCAAATAAAACCACGAAAAACATTATTGTTTTGCAATAAAATTATGTTAAATTGGGCATAAGCTGTATTTTTTTTAGTTCAAAATAACCCGCGTTCAAGAGTCTATAGTGGTTATCGTTAATCAACTATCAACTATGTATAATTGGAGTTATAAGACTGTAATTATCTCGCGCGTAATTTGGGGCAGAACATGTGCTGATTAGTTGTTCATCATTATAATCAAAATGTCAAAGTAACGTAGGCCTCCCCTGAGGGATTTTGACCTCAAAACGACAAGGACAACTAGAAACTAGAGAATTCTATACAATTATAAGGATATTCGACGTGGTCTCTTTTCTTACAATCCTCCATAGTACGACTGTCTCAAATCTTTTTTTCATTAGTTACAAAGCTATTCGCGCCCTTGAAATCTCATAGTGAACTAATGTATGAATGTTTGTCCCGTAATATGGCAGATAATCCGAAGAAATTTTATACTATGATCGTAATCATCCAAAATTATATATAAAAAACATCGTAGTCTAATATAATAGTTCCAACTGTCAATTTCATTAATTTTCATAATAAATGGTTTGTTAATTCGTTTTGAAATACAATTAATTTGAAAATCTTAAACCTTATTTTCTATCACATAGAAATCTAACCTGTTTTTTTTACAACTTTATTTGCCAACCAATTCGCCAAACATCTATTAGACAGTTTTTAAAGTCAGCCAAGACATACTTGACCAGCGTGGCGTTTGAATTAAACGTGTTAAGGGCATGTTTATGCCCTTAACACGTTTAATTCAGAAAGGAAACAAACCAACAGTGGGAAGCTCAAATACTTGATATTGATGATGATGACGTTTTTAAACTTCTATTAAAGCATATAGGTTGGCAGAGTTAGGAAAACATTAAATATCTTCCAAACACTGTTATATCTTATATGTGTAATCAGTATGGAAGCCATACGCTTGTCCTTAATGACTTTGATTGATTGATGATTCTTTAAACCCAAGCATCCCGACTTAATGATCAAACGATTGATTTATCAATGACTAAGTACATGAGGTTTTTATAGATGAATAGTCATTTGTTATTACGGTGGAAGCAAACGTTGTTATTAAACCTACACCTTTGAGGCCTCTAGAATGTTCTCCAAGGACAATCTTAAAGGTCTTCACAAAGTTCTCGAATATATGTGGAGTTTGCTGATCAGCACTTTGGTCATGTAACGAAAAATAGCCATAGCCTAGTCTATTCTGAGATGTAATTTGTGTCGCAGCGTGATAAAATAGTCGTAGATGATAATGACCATTTGAAAATGTAAAAAATAGCACCAAATGTAGACCAAAATAAACAAAATTAAATAAAACAAAGCAATCTTCACATTCGCATCAAGTAGCAAATTTTCCTGTATGGCAACACGTTTAGAAGCGGGTATATCAAAACTTAAAAGTACTCGGAATAGATAACTTCATTCATCTCCCAAATTTCTTCTTGACTGTAGAAGACCGGTACACTGAGCTTTATGGCCAATTGGCCGTCAATAAAATGTGTTTAAAATATTGCCATCTGTATGACGTGCCGATTTAAATTGAACACAAGAAAGCTAGTTCCAAATTTTCAACTTAACTTCTATTTAAATATAAAAATTTAATTACGTTCACAAATAATTTGTTTGTGGTTTATAAGAGATGTTAAATCTTCGTTTTACAAATACCTATCACTTTTATTTAAATTTTTAGTTATTTCAACAGCATGTTTAGGGTTACATTGTAGCTAGGTATATGTTATACTTTGCTTCAATATAAATAAAATTGCTATAATATGTTCTATATACAAACACTAGAATCGGCAGCTATGCTATAAATAATATATATTTTTGCGGTCATTACTGTATAATATCTAATTATTATAGCTGCGTATACGGTCACTCGAGTGTTACTATAGAAAATAATATATTGTAATATAATATTTTCTACAGTAAAAAAATACTGCATTATATTTTCTACAGTAGAAAATATTTTAGTATGCCTTGCTATAATATACAATGCTCCGCCAGTGACGACCTTAAATGAAATTTACTTACATAACATTATCATGCGTTATCGTATCGGCCGTTGAACTGTTCGCCGGTTATCTTAAAGACTACAAACCGCGTGGTGCCCGTAATCTAAATCTATGGTATTCAGATACCGCTAGCACTTCCCCATGCCGCAGGATATCGCTATTGCCTTTAATATCCTCGCTGAGGGCATCGTATTACCAGAGAGCTGTGCTGTACTTCCGTCGATAATAATTTTAAAGATTTTAGGTACAGGTCTATACTCGTCGAAGTAAAAAAAAATAATAACGAAACGAAAGACAAAGTAACGAACATTAAAAAAAAATGTTTTAATAAATTAACAATTGTAATGAATTTAATTAGTATCTACCATTTAACACATTTGCGTCAACTTGGAATATCAAATGTAGTTAAAGATAAATTGTAATTAAAACTAAAAAATCCTACTAATGGCGTTCATTGGGCATGCCTGTGTCCAGCAGTGGACTGAAATGATGATGATGATGTATGTTGTCTATATTTTTATCGATATCGGGAAAACAAGAACCCAGCATCACTAATACTCACTGGCAAGCGCACTCAATGGAGGGCGCATTATGTTTTATTTTGTTTTACCGACGTCATGAGAGCACGTGCCCCATACAACATTGATCGCAATTGAAAAGGCCCACAGTACTTTAAATTTATTTTAACTTCTGCATGTTAAATACAAAAGAAAGGATAAGTGAAAAAATTGGAGCTAATGTAGTTCCTTTAAAATTTTTCAAAAAACTTTTGATTTTTTTTTACTTTATCGTACTTACATTACCTTATTTAAGGAGAGAACGCTTTCGCTCTTATCGGAGGAGGACTATGTCCAACAGTGAACTGAGATAGCCTGATGATAATAATGATAATAATAATGATGATGTCATTCACTTAAGGACGCTGAAATAGTTGTGCATGTAACATTGTTTGTATTTTTAAAAATAACAATTGAAAATGTGAATGACAGAGAAGTATACCTTTAAAATATTGACGCGTAGCATTTTGTCTACTGTCTCATTCACGCGACAATACAAGCATATTAGACTATCCTTGTGAACACAGCTTTATGAACAATTTGGAACTTTATGTACCTGGACCATATTTTTATATAACTCTATGATATAAAAAGTGTTGATGTTGATGGACGCGTGTGCCTAGTGAGACCATGACACACTTATTTCGTTTAAATAAATAGGTGCTGACTGATGGGGAAGTTAGAAGTCTCTGAAACCGGCGTGCATGTATGAAGACAGCACAGCAGGTCTGCAAGGACAGAAATATAGCACACAAATATACAGATAGCACTCTGTGGTCGCTGCCTACCACGTAAGAGGCTTACCGCGAAGACAATTATGTATGTATAATGGTTAAACCACATTGTTCCTTTGTTCCATTCAATGCCATATTACGTTCGATTCCGTTCAATGTTCAAGTGTTGAGCTACAGATGTTTTTATAACGTGCACGTGGGGAGCATATCGAGGCCAATCAGCTGGACCGATCGAGATATACGGACGGTTCAGTCAACTTTAGTAATAGAACGAGTATATAGGTAGCAATTAACAAATGTAATTAGGTTAAAGTAAATAGGAAATAAGTACTTCAGGTACTTGTAAATTATGCCTGTCCTTAAACTATAAGGTGTAAATAAAGTACATATTTATGTGTACCATTACATTATTGTACATTTTAAAATAGTTGTGTACTTTGGACTGCCTAAGTTATTGTAATGAAAACGACTGATAACATTTTTTCTTTACGAAATCGAAATACGATTTTTGGTTTCGTCCAATCTCAAAAGCTTACTACACCCGGGGATCGAATCCAGAACCGCTCGACTTTCATTCCCTAATAATTCCAATATCACCACAATAATATTATAATAGTAGTTAATAAAATATATGTTTAATGTACGTTACGGTATGTTAGGATAAGTTATGTTAAATAAAATGTAGAATAATACTTCACTCGCATAGGGACGGTGTTCACAGTCTCGCCCTGAGCAGGACCTGACCCCGAGAGGTCACGATGAGCTGACGCGAACTGTGACATTCTATTAACCTTATGTCACTCCCATCTATTGCTTTTTCCTCCATTATTTCTATATATTTTTCTATTCTTTTCGTATCGATAATTCGGTGATGACCTCTGTACGTATTAGGTAAAGGTATAATACCTTTTAATGCGCAAGCATGTATTACGATATTGATGAAGTAGAACAGAATATGATAGACATTTGTTAAGCTGTAAACCATGGAAATCCTTAGTATCTGCGCACCCTTTGAGAAATTAGGCGTGGCAATATGTGTGCATGTGTCTTATTTTAATCACCAAACAGCAGAAGACTGAGAACAAACAAGGCTTTTCATGTTAGTGCTGGAAGGTAGCAACAGATCTGCACTTCAATGTTAATAAAATTTAAATTGGAATCAATCTTTTTTTTTTATTTAAGGTTTTTTTTTTAATTTAAGGGTTGCAAGGTTCCAATAGCACCATAACTCCACCATGTCTTCAAGTTCCTTCGTCACTATAGAAAAATCTAAATATTTATATCGATTAAGCAAAACCCATTTCTTTCTCTTTTTTTTTTTTTTTCTAATCATTTTACAATGTTTATTTGTCCTATTTCTAATGCAAGTAGATTATAATCTATGATATTACAAGTACATATATCGGTCGGTTTATTGAGAATAGTTCGTAATTCGTGGGCCTTGTTTTTACAGCTTCCCCAACTTTTATGATGAGTTGAAATGGCTCTGCTTGAATTGAATAATAGGGGTAGAGATGGAATGCGATTTAATACCCGGTAGAGGACTGTTTTGAATAAGCAACTCTGCCCCGCCGAAAAAAGGACAATGGGAAAGTGCCAGTCGTCGACAAACTTTCATAGGCGAGTATAGAAAAAATCGAGTTAGTTATAGAAAAAGAAATTGCTAATAATATTTCAACTGGTATAACCTAAGAAACGACATAAACATTATTGTATTCGCATTACGCATACATTCAAAAACTTTTGCGCGAACATGCAATATAACCTGAATGTGTAAATCATTCGATATGTCTCGTTCTGTAACATATCTGAACCATGTAAAGACGTGTTGAACAACAATAACACCAATACTCGTTACGTATCGTGAAAGTATGGATATCTAAAGGTTTTATTGTTGAATGCCATAAGGTTCAAAATCGATTGGCCCGAAAGTTGCACAAACTTACATAAGTCGTGAAACAATATTGTTGCGCTGTTCATTTACTTGATGTTTCCTGTCCATTCAGTTGCAAATAAACTGAGGCTATTGTGCAAAAAACAATACCGTGTCTGACAGTTGCAGTTACGAACAGACAGGTTTACACATATCATTATGTATGTATATTAAGTAGCACGCACTGAACAGTGACAAATTTAAGTCAGTTTCGCCGTTTACGCCCACGTCAGCTAAAAATGTTCCAGCTATTTAAGGAACAAAGGCAATGATAAATGTATACAGCCAGTACCAGGCAGAGGGTGAGTTTTTTGATTCAGGCAACTTCGAACATTAAAACTTTGCTTCTAGCGTTAGTTGGATGTGTTGCGATCTTTTAAAAATTACCCTGGATATACATTGTGGATTACTGCAGTATAATTTATTTCGGAACTTCGAGTCATCATATAGAACCAGGTTTGTACATTCTGTTACAAAAGTGATTTTCTCTCGCTATAATGCTTATGAAATACGACTTAAAAAGCCTGCACTTTCTAGAATATTCTATAATTTTTTTACAGCATATGAAGTTCATTATTTGGCAATAGGCTCACCGCCTATTCAATGGAACTTAAACGTAACTGGTGAAACGTGATAGCATACTACACTACTCTGCCTACCCCTTAGGGGGTTACAGGCGTATTGTTACTTTTTTTGAAGTTCACTAATCCGTGTCCTCCGTTACGGAATAGGCAGAGGTCAGACAAAGGTTAGCGATGGTTTAACGTTTGTTATTGTTCGTTTGTCATTGAATCCTGTACACAACCTAGAACATTCCATATTAGTCTACTAAAGAAAATTAAGCATGTACATAGAAATAAACACAAAGAATGTATAATATCCAAAATAATTAATGACTCCAATGCTCTCTTGATCACATGAAAGGATTTTGTCGTAAGTAAAACCAATGAGACTAAAGAACAGTTACCGTTCTCAGACATTGAAGGTCAGAAAGCAAAAAGCTTTACATTTACAACTGGTGCACCATCAATCAGATTATACGAGGTGACAGCCAGTCTCCGGATACAAATTGAACTGGTACAGACCTATTCAAATTGTGGTTCATCACCATATTCTCCTTGACGCTGTGGGTCGTGTTGTAGCCTGCAACAAAAAACGGTTATTAATACATGTTACGCATGAACTTGTACGCACGGGCAATAATAGTAATAATTTTTATTTGCACAAAACACGGTACGTACAGAATGATTTCAATGTCATATACATAATGTCCAGGCTTGTTTTAATTACCGAGCTGGTCGATGTGCAAATGTCATTCGGAAGCTAACGCTATCGTGGCCTACATACTTAAGTGTAAAAATAATTGATATCAAGTCAAAAAGTAGTCAACAAGAAATCTTAATACCAGTCCTATTTTCAAAATTAGTTCATATATATTGTTCTGTTCACAGGTAATAATACTCTCGAGTGTACTCATTAATGAAATGGTTACAAGAAATATAATTTGAAATATTATATTTCTCGATAATATGTAGTAGTTAATTCAGTTCATTTTATTTAATGCCCAGTCGGTCGTCTCAGGTGTCGCTGGTAGGATGAAGTTGCGAAGGACTTGCGCAAAGTCCAAGTAGAGAATTGGCCGGAGATGACACAGGACAGACCGAAGTGGCATTTATCTTAGTGTTGGAGGCTGAGACCTATTTTGGGTCGTTGCACTATCCTAGTTACTTGTAAAGCGACTAACTTGTAAAGCGTTCCTTTTTGTTGCTCATTATCAGATCAAAATCAAAGCTTTATCTCATGTATGTATTACGTGTATCACAATGTAATATTATATACTTTACAAACTTCGAAATTATTTTGATACAAATTGTCGCATTCATTTGTTTTACACGCTGTATGGATTTGATAAATTGAAAGAAAAATGACGATTGAAAGACTCTTAGCACTCCGATGGGCTGCGCTAAGGCGCGCTACTCCTTCATCTGTAACTCAGACAGTACTTCAATGATATCTGACATCGGATACTTCGATATATGTACCTAACTCCTAACTACTTGACATCAGATATTCGACATTGAATTTGCTACTTCTAAACTTAAATTCTCAATATAATTTACCATATCTATTCGACACTACAAATTGTATGAGACAATACTTTTTTTAAATTTAGAATTTCTAAATTCGAATTCTAATTTCGAATTGTTGAGCTAGCACTTTTTTTCTTTTAACATGCAGTTACCTTTTGCCTGTAACGCAACATTGTCCACGGTATTACTTTTCAATAGCACAGATAAACAAAACTAATTATAGCGCATTAATTTTGACATTTGACGTATGTTCAAAAAGGAATATCTTTGTTTGATCTCATCAAACATACAAACATATCTTCACACCACGTCACTTTTAGGGTAGGCAGGGAGTATGGAGTGCCAAATATTTCTATCCTTGTACATTTCCTGTGTTCTTTCCACATTCATCACTCTCATTATACATGCACGCCGGTTTCGGAAACTTCTAACTCATCGTAAATTGTTTAATGTCAAAAATAATTTGCGAATTGCAATGACGTGTACATACAACTGTTATAAGCATACTATGAGACAATATGTTGTTTATAGACTCAAAGTTTAAATAACCGAAGCGAACCTCACTTTTTTTGCTGAGCGTATTTATTGTTGACTATAGCTGGAGCCGAATAAAAAACGTATTCGGCTAGAGTTTTTTGCTGGTCGAGTATCCGAACGTGTCGAGCGGTTAAAGCTTCCGGTATGACATGTCGAGTACATAATAATAATTAAAACTACTAATACTACATCCGAATAGTATAGTTCATTGCACAGTGATTCCCTTTTAATACGAAAGCTATTTTATCGATACACACAATTCTAATTCCTAGAGGTCGTATTCATTCTTTATTTACACAATGTCGGTGTTCGTCGTTAAGCATCAGTATTTGACGATAATCATCGATATTCGTCGATAAACGCCGGTAAGCGTCCAAGGATCACTGGACTATATAGGTAATGCAATAGAATAGTTATTTACTGTCTATCAACAAGCTACAGACACAGAGACAATACTAACGAGATGGAAAGTATAATATGAAATACGGTTTTATCGGTAACAAGAGATCTCTACCAGACGACCTTTAGGTAGGAGTCAATGATAGAAGTAATCAGATACGTTGCAGACTTCTACGAAAATAATTATTAAATGCGACGAAGACGAGCCGATACGGATGATAAATAGCAACAAATAATCATAAAATCATGAGTGGACTACCATTCAGAAAATTATTACTATTATTGTTGTGTCCTAATTGCAATTAAGATCATTCAAACACACCATTATGTAGCTCGTATAAGGAGATGGTTTGACCTTATGGCCGAGCAACGCCGCTTTCTCGTTTCCCATCTAAATGGGCATACAACCGAAGTACTGAGCTTTCCTTATTGATTGTCGTATAAATACTTAGGTACTACCTGAAAAAAGTATAAATTTTGTTTTAAAAACTATGTAATATAATATATCTTTGTGGTATGAGTATTGAAGTATAGTTTCGTTACTATGAAAATAATAAAATAGCAAAAGTAACTAAAACATTTGTAAACAATAAATTTGTGAAATTGTATATTCTAAAATTAAGTCCTGCTTACGATAAGCGTATAATAAATAATATGTTACAATCGACATAAAGACGTAACGACAAATACAATAAAATTAACAAGTTGGAGAATAGATTGACTTATCTACTAAACTGTAAACAATATGTCGCCTTCACCGCTGTTCTGCCTTGAACACAAGCCATGCAATTAAAATAATTTACGATAGTAATTTAATTCAATTAAAATTATGAACAATTGCCATTTTATCAAACTAAGATAATCAACAATAGTGATTTTATAATATTAATTATTTAATCACAATTTTCATTTCCATATGGCTAATTGAGTTTAATTGAAATGCAAATTTTATTGCAAGCTACAGGTAAAACAAATGCCAATATTTACATTTTAGTTTTAAGTGTATTTATTTATTTATCCTTCACAATTGTTAACAAAAAGTGGACATAATAACCAATGACATTGTACTAGCAATCGACCTACGACTTAGGTGATGTTAAAGATTTGAGGTATCCACCTAATGCTCTCAATTTTGAAAATTTAAAAAAATATTTGATTACATGTAGAGATATATATTATATGTAATCAAAGAAACGGCCAGACAAAAGTTTTGAACGGTCTGTTCGGTCGGATAACGGTGCTGGTGACACTACCGTACCTATATTTGCACACTTAGGCGATCAGGCAATTGGCCCAACACTTCATATATATTTTAATAATTACTCTAAGTTTGCCGACTGACGACTGGAAAGGTGCGGTCTAAGATATTTTATTATGCTGGCATAAATATATGTTGGTATATATGCATATGCTGGGTCGGGTGCTATTGGATTTTTCTAATTTAGAATGTCTAGTAGTGACTCGGAGTCTGGAATCGTGCCCGGTGTATGGCAATAAGCTCACCACCTATTCCATGGGACTTAAACATAACTGGTGAAACGTGGGAGTGTACTTCATACTTCTGCCTACTCCTTCGGGAATTACAGGCGTGATGTTACATAAAATTTACCATAAAGCGTTTCGTGTAATGAAGGACCTCGGATAGGTCTGAGTCTCTCGGGATAGGATCGGATAGGTCTGAGTAACTCGCAAAACATACATATGTATGTGAGTTAAATCGGGCCATCATTTAATTTAATGCATTATATCAATAAAAAATTGAAATCATATTGTAATTGCGCAAGCTTTACCGGACTCGTTTCGTTCCTAACATTGTATACTAGGTCTGTAGATACCACGATATGTCTAACAATCACGTGGCTTCGCCAATTTGTGAATGACAGTCAAAATGTATTACTTATTACTAAATATATTTAATTTATGTTTATACATATTTATTTTAGCGTTTTTAAGAAATAAGAAGAGCGCGTGCCTACCTTAATTTCTCGTCATCACGTGGGTTGACTGTTAGAAAATGTCACTCGGCATTAAGCACGCCCTTTGTTACCAACAATAAATGATAAAATAAACAGTCGTAACTGTCGCGCTGTGATACGGATCGAATTCAATCAAATAATTGGAGCGTTTACTTTTTCGTGCTTCCATGAACGAGGGTACAGATATCTGTTCTGTTTTTCCAAAAAAAGATGAAGATAAATATGTGTTTTTCTGCTGGCTGATTACCACATCACAGGCTCTGCTGTTGGGATCAGGTAGTCGTGGATGGAGATATTCCAAGATATTCATTTATATATTGATTCTCTAATGATCTGCATTGAATCTGTTCTCTGTAGTATACTTCATTAACAGTTAGAAAGATATCAACAAGTTAATTGTCAAATAAATTTTCGATAATGACGTAATTAACAAATCATCGATCACAAGAAAGGCTGGTATAATAAGTTTGGTGACTGTAATTGCGATTAATATCTTGAATTTCATGATATGAGCAAATTTTATATTTGAATATTGAATTTTACTAGCTACATATGTAAGTTAACTATGAGTTAATATTCTAGAAGTAAATACAAGGTAGGTACAGCGGTAAGAAAGCATAACCTATATAATGCTAACCTTTTACATAACTCATGAACATGCTACGTAAATATAATTTCTGTTTAATAATGGTTCTTACCGATCAAGATAATAAGAGACTGCTCGTAACTGGTAACTTTAGTGCAATTTCAGCACTCCTGGAAGTTTTGTCAGCCATTTTCTATGTTAATAAGCATTGGAAGAGTAGTTCAAGTGTGCTATAAAACTTTACATCGATCATTTACTTAACGAAGAGTTCAACAAGCTCTGACCGTTTCTATTACACGGTAAGCTATTGACTGAACGAGAAACAAGAGGGGAAAAAATTCATAATAACTGATGGGGCCATCGCAGGACATTATTTGGTTCGAATGCACCGGATGTCAGCATTGGGGCGCACTCGAACGCTTATTTAGGAAGCACTGATGTTATTGTTGATTTATATTTCTTCTCTAAAAGGAATTAAATATATTTTGTCACGGTATAATAATTCTTTATAACAATGAAATTTTCGAAACTAATAATAGAATCATTGAATTAGACATTCAAAAACGTAAATGTACCGTAAAGTTTATAATTTGAAAGTTGGAGAACATTCGAGAAACGTTTCATTCCAAAACGTTTAAGTTTCGAATCCGAACGATATCAATGTTTCGAGACGTTTTACAACCGATTACATCGCTCGTGACCGCAAAATGAACTTGTCAACTGGAACTCGAGGTCAACATTTATTGTTTTGTTGAGTTATGTATAACTATAATTGTGAAGGCGGTTGTAGGTGCTACCAGTTATCGTACAAGGTTCTGTTACGATAATAATGACATCAGTGACACAGCGAAATATATTGTCCGTTCAAAAGGGTCTCAAGGTAGAGGCAGGCGTTTCTTAAATGCATCATAATGAAACGCTCTCGAGGTTCAATTATTTAAGACAATGCGTATATCATTGGTTTTACAAAACATATTGTTACACGTACAAATCCAAAAACTTCCACCACTCACATGCGGTAATGTATTTAATGCGGTAGTGTAATGGTAATATATTTTATATTTTGTTCCGATAACTCACATGCAAACATCTGAACTTAAGCTAGGCGGAGTATGCACTATGAAAAGACTTATAAACAAACTTGACCAATCACATACAATTCACAACAAATATTCATACACCTGACATTTAAACTATTTTTGTCATAGCCGGGAAAGGAATATGCATCCGCCAGCATAGCGGTCAGGGCAACTAGGCAATTAATCAACAAACAATAATTGTAAAAGACATTTCACACCACAAAATACGAAACGACCGACACCCACGCGACGGGATGCACTAAAATTCAATTACGTCACAGTAACCACTTCTCTTATCATTTAATTAAATTAAAATGTGTGTGATGTGCACTCCGTGTGCAATTTTCTCGCGGATCTCTACTGTGTTAAGTTTAAAATTACGAGATATATTGTGGTAATATCCTACCAATTGATGTTTTTGTTACAAATAAATTGTTATTATGGAATTTGGTGGGAACCTTTTAATGATAACTTAAAAGCTTCTTTAAGATTTCTCAAACCAAACATTTTTAGTTTAAAGGTAAAAACATTTATATGCAAGTACATATGTATATGTGCGTGAGTGCGTGCGTGCATGTGTGTGTGCACGTACGTACATACGTATACTTTTTATTACACTCCAACTTACTAAGCAATGTGAAGATACCGAAGCCTTAAAAAATAATATGTACAGGCGACCTTGCAGTAGGAATTGTGGACAGACGTACATTGCTGTCAGCGACTGATATCAAAAACGGGAGATATATAAAGAGGGAAAATTTAAAGGCAAGGATAATATTGTTTATTTTGTATTCCAATTGAAACTGGAGTATTATCAAAAGGATAATGACAAAAAATTCTAAATACATGCAGGAGATATGGAATATGAATTTTGTGAGATATACAAAGACAATTAAATCCTTATTAAATTTAACAGAATAATCATTATAACAATCCACAACGCGATTTCCTTATAGCAGTAATAAGCAACAAGTCAACACCAAAGTCTTGCAAACAAATCAGTTCACTTTTACACAATGAATCGTAAAAATCCCACAATACAAGAGTAAAAGCTTTTGTTTACCAACAAATACACGTGAAATATTGTTCATTATGATTCCCTTGCATTAAGGGAGCGTGTGCGTTGCTGGCTGTCAAACAATACACCTTTTGAATCCAGTGACTTATGGCCAGTAGCTAGTTTTAATATACTTCGTAACAATGCGAATACCCAATAACTTCAAGGGGCATTTATAGAATTATTTTCTTTAACACGTTAAACCACATTTCACTGTCTCGTTGGTCTAGTGGTACCAAGCGGGACAGCTGAGCGAGAGGTATTTGGTTGGATCCCCGGGTCCGGCAAAGTATTATTGGATTTTTCAAATTCAAATTCAATTCAATTCAAATTCAAATGTCATTTATTCAAAATTGGTTCAATAGAACACTTTTTGCACGTCAAAATGAAACTAC